>JAXQQM020064797.1:0-59366 GCA_034641835.2 Pinus albicaulis
TCAGCTTGACGAGCATGGGGACATTTTGCGTCTCCCTGCTCCTGAGGCCTATCTTTATGTTCGAGGTTTACCGTACAACCCGAACTCGGAGCTTGCGGAGCTGGCCTTTCCAAGGTCAACTGCGAGGGTAACACCGGCTATCGATGCGACCCACGAGGGCGGTAATCAAAAGGAGGCTGCTCTGCCCCGGAGCTGACGGGGGCCATTCTATAATCCCCAAGGACCATATTATAACCCTGCTGGTCAACCTGCTCAGCCTCAGCCGGGGTATCAACAGGGACCGACCTATGGACCTGGGGGGCAAATCCAGCCTTCCTTACCGATGCAACCGCGGTATCCTGTTGTCTCTAACGTTGCATATCAGCAAGGACCTCTTTATGGTTCTGCTTCGGGTCAAAGCGGTTTCGCTTAAGCACGGTCTTGTTCCACCACCAGGCCAACCGGGTCATCCGGTACAACCTGGTGTCCCGCCTCCAGGCCAACCGACTTATTCGGTGCAACCCGGGGCTCACTTACAACCGGGTCAGCCTGCGCGACCAGCGCCGCCCCCTCATTCGGGCCAACCTGTTCATTCAGGAGCGCCCCCTCATTCGGGTCAACTTGTTCATTCAGGGCAGCCCTCTCATTCCGTTCACTCTGCTCAGCAGCCTGCTCATTCAATGCCGCAGCCAAATCACCAGTTGCGCCCTACGTACCAGGCTCCGCAGGGTTCCACTTATCAGCAGTCTACTCATCCTCAGAGTGGTTATTATCCTCATGGTCAGTCTCAACCGAACTATAACCACTCTGGAGGCTCTCAGTATCATCCTCCTCCTCACGGTTCTAACTATGCTCAGCAGCCAAATCCAAACGCTGCTTATACGGGGCAGATGCCTAATCAGGGCCCGAACCCTGGTTATCAAGCCCCACACAATGGTTACCAGCAACCAAATCAGTCTGGCTATACAAACCATGCCCCCTACGGTCAAAATCCTCAAGGACAGAACCCATGGGGGCAGGGATATTCACAACCATCATGGAACGCAGGTACCGGACCTTATCCTGGGACTGGCATGGTAGTTAACCCCCCATTGCCGTTCCTGGCTACCTTGGACCTACCGGACATTTCGAAGTTGACCAATGATCCGATTGCTCATAATCCATATTGGCCCCCGGTTCCGACCAAGATACCAGGAGACTGTCCCAAGTTTGAGGGCAAACCTGGAGAAGACCCCCAGGCGCATGTGATGACGTCTCACCTCTGGTGCTCGTCTAACTCTTGGACTGACGATTCAGTTCGTTTGCGTCTTTTCCAGCGTACGTTAACAGGAGCTGCTGCTAAGTGGTACATAGAGCTGTCCCGTGGTATTTTTCAGGATTTCAACTCGTTAGCTATGGCTTTCCTCACGCATTTCCAGTTACCATTCCAGTATGAGACTGGGACGCACCTCCTGTCTTCTCTGAAGCAGGACTCGGCCACTCACATTTCGGATCACATCCATGAGTGGCGGCGCCGTCGTCGGCCCCGATCAAGTTTTTCATACACAGTCGATTTTGACCTTCGGTTCACCACCTCCTTTGTGGAGCAAAGTAGCTCGGGGATATCGCGATGGGAGCGTGTGTGACGGAGGAACAAGCTATCGACGCGTGCCCCATGCCAGATGCGGTTTATTCCCAATCGCCAGCATTTATGACATCTTGACTGATGCTCCACGGCCCGGAACCACTAAGGCCCTGCCCACCCCTGCAGTGGATGGTGTCATTGGTTCTGTCTCTCAGAATTCGAAGTAGTCTTCGAATGGGAAGCAGAAGGCTAATTCTTCCAACAATACCTCTGCCAATACCGCCTCATCTGATTCTGGTAAAAATGTGGAGGTGAATGCCATTCAGGCCAATCCTACGGACAAATCCTCCAAGGGAAAGAAGAAGGGCAAAGGCAAATCAAAATCTGATGCCCCGAAACCAGAATCTAAGTCTCGTACTGAGGATGGCTCCCAGCGTAAACCGAAGTACCCTTGCCTCATCTGTGAAGGAGACCATTACACTAAAGATTGTCCAAGACGATCCGAAGTCAGTCAACTTCTTAAAGGCTCATAGGGTACTCCGGCTGTTTTAAAGGAGCCATTTCCATCTCAGCAGACCCAGATGGTCGAACAAGGTTCATCATCTGCACCGTTTGGGTCTCAAGTTTTCATGATGAAGACTAATGCACCTGTCACTATCGCTACGAGGTCCAAGGATTACAATAATCAGCAGCACGCACCCGGGAAGGCAGTGGCGGATGGACCGCCTCCCTTACGCGCACGGTCCATTGGAAATCGAGAAGCCGACTCCCGAACCCGTTGTGAAGCCACCTCCCAAGGGTGTTCTTCGAAGATCCTCTTATAATCCAAATGCTCGTGCCGCCCAACATTACGGTATTGTTGAGGATCTGGCACAGGCTCCATGTGCTATGTCCACACTTGAGGTTCTTCAAAGTTTTCCTTCGCAACGGAAGGCTTTACTGTCTGTAATTGGTGGTATTGATCCCGCCGACTCGAGCCTTCTCACCTTCGATCTGGAGAATTTTACTCCCCGGCTTCCACATCAAATTTCTTTGGTCATTCAAGTCGGGATTAACGGTCTGAACATTCATAGGGCCGTCGTAGATGAGGGTGCATCTGCGTGTCCTCCGCTTGTTGGAGAGCCATCGGTTCCCCAACTTTATCGTCATCTCCCAATGCCCCTGAGGCATTTGATGGCCGGGAATCTAAACCCCTGGGAGTTCTCGAGAGTCTGGCGATTACATTACAGGGAAAAACTGTCAACGTGGAAGTAGAAGTAGTTGACGCTAAACTCAACTACAGCATACTTCTTGGCCGCAGCTGGACCCATGCCATGCTCTGCGTGCCGTCTACTGTCTTTCGATTCATCGAGTTCCCTCACGAGGGCAAGATTGTCACAGTAGACCAGTTGTCATTACCTCGACCTCAAAGACAACGTCATAGGCCTCCTAGATAAATTCCGAATCACCGGACAGCATAGGACACAGTCTTTTCAAGAACCCGGTCCTCGTGGGTATTTTCCCTGGCCTTGCCAAGATACGCTCAAGTCAACATGTTGTCCGGGGCCCATTGACCACAGGTTTATTCCTACACCTGAGACGGTATATGAGTTTGGAGAGTTCCATGCCTTTAACGCAGGTAGAGATCGGCTCTTTGTGAAGTTGTTGGCTGCATCGGACCCCCACCCCCTCCTCAGCATGCTCCGATGAGCATGGCTCTTGACGTCTACTCACAATCCCCCTGGGTTGGTCAGGCTGATTCGCCTGATCCTCTTAGAGAGACTTTTCCCTCAGATGAGGCTATAATTGAAACTATGTCTCTGGAGGAGCTACCTTGGGGCGCTGGGCATCATCGTTCCTCGTTTATGCCTAGCTTGGGGGCAATGACGGATTGTCTCGAGCGCTATGCTACTCAGGTACCTTCCCCTCCTCTTCAAACACCGATCTTGACGCATGAGGTCTTTTCGGAAGGCAATCTGAGTAACATTACTCAAACGGTTCCTATCAACATCTCTGTCAAACCAGGGATTGTTGAGAACATTCATGTGGGTGTGACCTGTTCTCCTGAAGAGATCCAGGTCTATACGGAGCTTTTTCAAGAGTTCAGAGATGTCTTTGCATGGTCCTACGAGGAAATGCCGGGAATTGATCCTAGTATTGTCGTGCACGAGATTCCAACCTATCCCGAGTGCCAAAATTCTGCGCCAACGCTGCGTCCCATGCATCCTCGGAAAGCCGCCGCTATCGAGGCAGAAGGTTGAAAAACTTACGAACAGAACGCGGGGTTTATTTGTCCTATCCCCCAGAATGGGTGTCCAATATGAGTCACTGTCGATAAAAAGCGGTACCATTCGGTACGTAGATTATCGCGATATCAATCGCGCACATCCTGAGACAATTATCCCACTCCGTTTGTCGATCAGATTATCGACGATTGCGCCTGGAGTGAGATCTACTCCTTAATGGAGGGTTTCTCAGGTTACAACCAGATTAACATTGCACCTGAGGATCAACATAAGACCACATTCATCTGTCCGTGGGGCACTTTTGCATATAAAAAACTCCCGTTCGGCTTAAAAAACGCTGGCGCCACGTTTCAACGTGCTATGTCATATGCATTTCATGATATTCGCCATATTGCCCAGCCTTATCTGGACGACTTGCCTGCCCATTCGGGTAAGCGAGAGGATCATCCGGAGCATCTTCGCCAGATATTTCTTTGCTGCAGACGCTAGAATATTAGGCTGAATCCTCATAAGTGCGTCTTCCGCGTCGACTCTGGCCGTCTTTTAGGCTTTATAGTCTCGAAAGACGGAATTCGCCTCGACCCTCTGATGGTTGAGGCCATTATAAATCTCCCGTCACCCTCCTCCCTTTATCAGTTGCAAGTCTGTGACAATTTTCTTAGGCGCTTCATCCCGAATTACGCCGAGTTGGCCAAAGGATTCACTCGTTTGTTAAAGCAGAATGTTCCCTTTCATTGGGACGAAATCGCTCGAGAAGCCTTTGAGAAGAAATTTGAAGACACATTGCTGCTACGATGCTCCCATTGCTTACGTCCTGGGACTACCACCGCGACTTTACTTTGTATCTAGCCGCCGCATTAAGCACCATCGCCATGGTCTTGATGCAGGGATAGCGAGAACGGTGATGAACATGTTGTTTATTACCTTTCTCGGAACCTTCTACGTACCCGAACGCGTTATGCACATGTTGAGAAGTTGGCCTCAGCAGCCGTACACGCTGTACAGCGCTTCCGCCATTACATCCTTTTGCGCACGATCACAGTGGTTTCAGACTGCAACCCCATGACATATATTCTTTCCAGACAATTGCTGGGGGGCAAGTACTCCAAATGGATTGTCATCCTGCAGGAGTTTGATTTGGAGTTCACCACTGCCAAGTCAACTAAATCACTGGTCTTCGCGGATTTGATTTGTTCGATCCCTACAGACTCTCTTCCTGAACACTCTGAAGATCATATTCCGGACGAAACGTTGTTTCTTATCGATACTCGTGATCCTTGGTACGGGGACATCATAGTGTATCTTCAGACCGCGACATTCCGGTCTGAGTTGGATAAAGCTGCACGCCGTCGGATTCGGCACCAGACCCAACCCTACCGCATAGTGGGAGATACCCTATATCGTATTGGAGTAGATTCGGTGCTCCGACGATGCCTTACCTTGGACGGTGAAAGTCTTGAATGGCCCCGCACGGTCGCGCACTGTGGTGGACACATGTCCGGATATGCCAACGCCCAGAAGTTACGAGGGCGAGGGTGCTTACGGCCGTCTATATTCAAAAATTGCATCACTACCGGTCAATGCTGTCACGTTGCAGTTTTCCAGCGCAAGATGCGCGCGCCGCCGATTGCCTTTGCATCCCGTTGTGCCATCGGCCCTTTTGCGAAATGGGCGTGGATTTTATGACATGTAACCCTCACTCGCCTGGGGGGCATGCGTATATCATTGTCGACGTTGACTACTTCACTAAGTGAGCCGAGGCGATGCCTACACTAGCTGCTGATGGGAAAATGGCTACTCAATTTGTATTCAACCACGTTATCGCACGGTTCGGGGTTCCTCAAGCCATCGTCACTGATCACGGTACTCATTTCCGTGATTACATGATGGCGGAGCTGACTTCTACATTGGGCTTGCGTCACGACAGCTCAACACCATACTACCCTCAAGCGAATGGTCAGGTTGAAGCAGTGAACAAGGTTTTGGTCACTATGCTTCAGCGAACAGTTGGTATTCATAAATCCAATTGGCATCTCCAACTGTTCTCAGCTCTCTGCGGGCGTACCGAACATGCGCTAAAAGTGCAGCAGTTCCACCATTCCAAGCTGGTGTGCGATGCGGAAGCTACTTCTTAGGTTGAATGTGAAATTCCTTCGCTTAAGTTAGCTGTGGAGCTCTTACCGGATACTTCTCCTGAGGAAGAGCGTCTTCTGTATGTCGAACGGTTGGATGAAACCCGTCGTCTAGCTGCTTTGATCATCGAAGCACAAAAGATGAGGGTCAAATCTCATTTTGATCAATCTGTTTCTCCCCGTTCTTTCATTGAAGGAGACCTAGTCCTCTTGTATGATCAGGCACATGATAAGCTTGGTGCCGGTAAACTCCAGCCCATGTGGCTCGGTCCCTATATAGTAAAACGTGTTTTGAAAAATGGGGCCTACGAGCTTATAGATTACGAAGGAGTTCCATTAGCGCAGCCCAGAAATGGGCTGTACCTTAAGAAGTACTACGCCTGAAATGATTTCTTGGTGTGGTGTGTGTACATAGGTGTGTGATTGTCATTTGTGTGCATAGTGTGGTGTGCTTTGTAACGTCTTTTGCTGATCGGGTCTTCCTGGTTGTGCAGATGTCTTTTCATCCATTTGTTGGTTTCGCGGACGGTGCCTCCCGCAGTACCAGGAATCCGTCTTCTGCAGCCTGGGTAATCTACGATCCTGCTGGTGAGTTGATCGACCTGCAAGGTGTTTGTTTAGGACGTACCACGAACAATATCGCCGAATATAGCGCCGTGTTGGAATTATT
This sequence comes from Pinus albicaulis, assembly GCA_034641835.2. NCBI lineage: Eukaryota > Viridiplantae > Streptophyta > Pinopsida > Pinales > Pinaceae > Pinus > Pinus albicaulis. The sequence goes on from JAXQQM020064797.1 coordinate 6,571, forward strand.
ACCCGAGGCAATAAACCTTGGTATCCTTCGTTGCTCGTGTACCTAGATTCATGACTTGTAGTGTTGCGGCTGAACGGCTGAACGAGCACTATTCGGTAACTTAGTCCATTTTACGATTGTATTTGCGTATTCGATTACTGGAAAGGAATTTTGAATATATTACATATCATCATATACCCAGACATTTGTATGCATTAGCAGATACAGTAGCAAATTTGGTGTTAGACAGGCATTTGCGCAATTTATAAATCATCATCACATGTAAAGAAAGACTCATCCAGAAATAGATATGTATATATATAGATATCGAAATGTTTACATAGAGTGTGTCACATAAAACTCAAAAAATATACATAAGTGTCTTAATACATCCTGAGACACTGTGTCTCTCAAAAATAGGTGTGGCATAAATCCTAGAGACTAATCCGCATGGTGCTCATGATAGCACGTCACTGCACGCACTAGGCACCTGAGGATTCGGTGGATCCGGTTCGGAACTCCCACCGTATGGCGCTGGTATGCCATCGGTACATCTGATAGTCGGGCATATTCTGGGATCCCATGGGCAATCCCCTCGAGGTTCTGGATCAGTTCCTCTCCTCCGGTGCCTTCCCCCTGGACCTCAGGGGCGAGTTGTGTCCTCCGGAAGATAGGAGACATCCCAGCTGGTCTCTCAGGTCCTACATCTGCATGCATATATAATTGTGTTAAGACAAATGTGTATTAACGAAAAAATCACTATAAACATAAAAATCAAAAATATGAGGTCTTACCACGACTCTTCGTCCCCGATTGGTCTCATGCAGTGACGGGAAATCAGGGTCCACAAAAGTCGGTTCCGCATGGGGGTAAATCTTCCACAACGATCATTTGGCGCCGTAGCCACCTAAAGAACTCTGGCTTCCAGGACATCTGTTGGCCACCTCCAGATCTGGGCATCAGTTCTGCCCAGCGAGCCATTCTCGGCTCTCGTGGTACCGGACTCGCCACATGGGCCTCTTAGCCCTGGAAGGTTGGTATGCGTTCCGGAATGAACGACACCAAGATGGAACCATACCCAAACTGCTTCAGTTTACCCTTTTTGCACTTTGTGAGCTGCCTTTTCATGTTAATGGTGACAACTGTTGCCCAGTCATACAGGCGGGGACCCATGCATTCTGAGGCCAGTAAGAGTTGAGCCTTTGTAGCCTCATGTGGTGCCTGCGATCCAGCAACCCGCGTAATGGTGTGGAGTACAACTCTCAGTGCTAGGTCGGGGATGGTCGAGATGTACACCTTCTTACTCCCTGTTCCTGTTTGTGTCCCACGGCACACCCGCGCCATTACTTCTTCCATCTTCTCCCCTGATGGTCTGCTCCCAGTCAATACAGGGATTGGACCCCTGTGGGATAATCCAGTAACAAAGTAAATGTCGGTGACCTCCAATTCCAACACCTGGTCTCGCATTCTGAATACCTGGTCATTTTCATCCCAGAGGTTGATCAAATATTGGAGGAGCTCAGGCTGAGCTCGTAAGCATGGCGTGAGGAAGAATTTCTTTAAGCCACGGTCCCTTAGAGCATTCATGCAATTCTCATTTTGCATGGCCTCTTCGTCCTCATCTCCGTGTTCCCGTTCCTTCCATTCAATCACCATTCTGACTGTTTATCTGCATTCACATGGTTCAAAGCCCTTAATTAGATCTTCTGTAAGCTCAAAAATTCAAGAAATTTGGCATAAATAGAGGTTTTTTAGGCGGAAATTTGGGTTGCGCCGCTGGCGCGACTGTCACGTGGCGCGGGCCCTTTGATAAAAAGAGCTCAGTGGCGCGGGTCCGTGCCCGATACCCGCGCCACTTGGGCCGGCCCTAAAAATTCAAGAGTGCCCTTACAGAGCTGGTTTTTTAAGGGAAATCATTAAAAAATACATGGAAAGAAAGAGAAAAAGGAGCGCCTCTTACCTGGCACAGACGAGACGCTGAATGGTTGCCTGGATCGGTCGCAATCGGCGTCAGAAGATTCTGCTCCAAATGGACCACTGCTACTCTCCACAAGGTAAATATTAAAAAGTAATTTCATTTTTTACCATTGGACATATTTATAACTTTTCGACGTTAAAATGAGTTTTTAAAGTTATTTCTTGTCAAATATTTTTCATGTATTATGTCGAAAATGGATTTTACGCTTGTTGGGTATGTGCGGTGACGGGTTTTGCGACTTAGAAGGTGGAAACGAGTTGTATTTTATACTTTTTCGGACTCGGTAAATACACGAAAAAGTCACTCTGAGTCATCTTTCGGCTCTTTTACGACTCTCTAAATATGAAAAGATCGCAGGAGCCCTTGTCGTTTCGATCTCGTTAAAATGGACACGGGTCGACATTCACCCGGTATAAGTTTAACCCTTTTGAAATTTGAAGTTTGGATCGATTCTGAAAAAGGCCACAACTATCGCGACTAGGAGGTTTTCCGGATATTGTTTTCACCCTTTTCGGATCGGGGAACTATTTACGAAAAGGGACTTTTGTGGAGTTTTCTTTTCATTTGTCTTTTCAAACTCTCTAAACATGAAAAGACGCCGAGTTCTCCCTTTGTCAGACTCGTTAAACCCTGATGACATCGGATTCAGTCGAAATGACGTTCGCCGAGTTTCTCCTTCCTAGGACTCGTTAAATGCACTAGGATGGATTCGCCGGAAGGGTGGACTTATATTACAAGCATATGCTATCCCCTTCAATATTGTTATAAAAAATAATTGGGGTATTCGCCAGAAATGGTGGGGGAAAAAATGGAACCATCATCGTTGTCGTCGGCAGTATGTCGCTCTTGAACATGGCACTTGTCTGAATTCGTGTCGGGTTGGGGACATCTCATCTCGTTTCTTCACTTTGCCTCCGTGGGTTTGGATAATCCCTTTTGGCCTCTCATCTGCTCATTGCCTCGTCACCATGACCTCTGATCCGTTGATGTCAAATGCGCAAGTCCATTGTCGTGCGTTTTATTTTTCGAAAGTTGGCCTCTGCGAATATCAACCTTCCTCTGTTTCTCATATGATACTGATTCACAACAAAACATTATGTTCCTCTGTCTCGTGTCGATGATGTGGGAATCATTATGGCCCACCTTCGATCAAGGTCACTTCCTGTCGACTTCAACTCATTATCCAGGAAGTTGGTCTAGAGACTCCTGATGGTACCTTGGAGCCTGCATGCCTTAATGGCGGGTTCGTCGCATTCGACGAGAGGTTTTCATTATTGGCCTCCGATCGGATGATTCTGCGGGTGTTCGACGTCAGCTCATTTATTCACACGCCGTAGATTGTACCTGTAGTACCTTGAGGACCATCGTCATTATTGGTGGTTTCTCTCGCGTCTGTTAACAGCTTTCATCATTGGCTGGTAATCAGACGATGTTCTTGCATGTTCGACATCAGCTCACATATTCGCATGCTCGAACTTGTACTTGTTTGAGTCGAGATGGAGCGCAAGACCCTGGATTGTGTCTGTTGTAATCCAGGCTGCGATTGTGGATTATTATCATTATGTACATGACTCACTGATTGGATAGCTGCGACCATACCTGAGTCTATTTGTTTGATCTTAGTTGGATGGCTGCGCCCATACCCTAGATCCGGATTATAGCATACTCTGTTCGGATGGCTGCGTCCATACCATATATATACATAATGTACTTGAGATATCAGTTGTATCTGTCTGTGCAGGTTTTCCGAAGGCGGGCCTTCGGTTGGACATGTTCTCGTAAAGCATTTCACCCCTCTCTCTCTCGGGCCTCATGCTTTAGGGGGCATCTGTTACACAGTAATTTGTCACCGTCCCTACCATTCCCCGTCCCGCACAATGGAGGACCCATAATGTGACCTGTGAACACTATCATGCACTGAAAACATCATCATTGCATCCCTCTGAGTATGAGCTTCATTTCCCCTTGAGACATCTCCTTGCAAAATCCATGAAAAACAACTCTTTTTGCATTGGCGCGGGTAGACAGTTCAGTACTCGCGCCACTCAGGGAAATCCTGTAAAGAGGTCGCGCCACTTGGCGCTCTGTCATAGAGCAGCAATCGCGCCACCCATTTTGGGGACTGTTTTTTATATATGGATGGCGGAAGTTGAGTTCAAACAAACTCACAACCACTGCCTATCTTGAGTTGGGAGGTTTGGCTACGGGAGTTCTATGGAAAGGAAGTAGTTTTGCCACCTTCTATGGAACCTTCCTTGTTGATAGGGCCAATCCCATAATAATAGGGATCCCAACTCCCTCCTTCCCCATCTATAAAAGCTTGCTGAGATCCATGGCAAGCTAGTCTTGAAGTGCTGAAGCTTTGCATCTCCCTATTCCCAAGTGCCTTTGTGCTGAAAAGAATCCCTTCTTTCCCTTAAGGCCCATTAAGCAAGGAGACCATTGTTACGAGACTCTGGAGAGGTTTCCCTTTCCTTGGCGAGTTTTACGAGACGTGGACAACCGGGGACCCGTACGAAGGAGGCTGCGACGTCAGAACTCGGTTGTAACTTCTATTCGTTTATTACTTTAATAGATGACTATGATTATGGTTCCACTCCTTTTGCAATCATGTTAATGCGAGTAATATCTTTTCTGACCGATATTTAGTTACGTATGCTGGTTTCTATGCATGTATCTGTTCGTCTCTTCTGTGTGCAGGTGTTCGTCCACGGAGATCGTGGAAGGATTGTGATCTGCCAGGGCTGAAGGACGGGGGCATCTTCTTCTTCAGATCTAGCGTTGGAATCCAGGTAGGCTCTTATCCCAAGTCTTTCATTTCGTAACTAGGAGCTTGCGTCACAGCATTGTTTGTTTGTTGCTAGACCCCTGCTGGGCTAGTAGGGATCGCCTCTGTCCGCAGAGGGGATTTACCTCCTCAACACTACTGTATGTACAAGGCTATACATCTTTGGTCTCAATATCGAAAGAAGCTAGATAAGGTCTGGATTCCTCTAAAAAAGAAATGGAATATCCCACAAATATCATAGTAAGTGGGGTTGCAGAAGATGAAGTGCTCCTTCGACTCAGTCTCTTGGAGGTGGCACAACTGGAAAATCCTATCTAACCAGAAAATTTGATGGCAAGTCTCAATCAGTTGTTTATGAGAACCTACTTTGATCTGACCCAAGGGAACGCAAAGTTTGTGCATCCAATGGCGAAGCATGTAAAGGGGCTGAAAAATAAATCAATATCTCAACAACATGAAATGCTCAGCATAGAAAGCCATCTTCCAACATAATCCATCCTGAGGTTTTATGCAAATAACCTGTACATATTTCCTATAAATATCCTCTTGGATGATTATATCCATCTCTTGTTTGGTTGATAGGAGGTAGCCTGGTGCACACAAAGAATACTTGAATGGATGGAGTTGGTTTAACTTCATACCAATTGAAGCAAGGAGATCTGAGACTCCAGCATACCAAAATTGGGATCGAGCCAAAGGACGCGCTACTGCAATGGAATCTGATGAATGGTAGGCCAAGTATGGATATCGATCCTACTCCTTCGATGTATCTGCAAAACTGTAGGTTTTAACCCTGTACAAAAATTATCTGCAAACGAATCTTAAACACAGAAATAAACAGTACCGAGAGCATAAAACATAAAACAGATAAACACAGAGATATTCCCCTGGATCCCTAATCAGGACGACCAGCTTGATTTTTCATTATATTCGTTTCAGTGTTACAAAACATATATATACATGCTGAAGCATACATAAACCCCAATCCATTAACCATGGATTAGAACATAACCGTAGTTCCCATGACCAAATCTAAAAAATAACAGGGGTCAAAAACCATCGTACCCAAAAACCATATGCAAGCCCATGCACAAAACTATGGGCGGATCTGCCCACCAGAAAATAAGGACCAAAAACATTTTCTAGGGTGCTGCCCCGGGCCCCGACAGGGGGGGCTACCGCCCCCCTGTCACGCCGCCCCCCCCCCCCCCCCAACATTGCGCCTAGCGCAACAAACAGGGGGGGCTACTGCCCCCCTGTGACCCCCCTGCACGTGATTAATCATGGAAAGAATATACCACATTCCCAAAATTCTTCCACTTGTTGTTTTCTTTCTGCAGGGGGCCACAAGAGAGCTTAGTCATTAGCCTAGTTATGAAAAATCCATTGTTTCTCTACACCAAGAGAACTTCTGAGTGCTTACAGACTTCATCAATGCATGTGCAACATTCTTCAAAGTGTCCACCTTTACCAGCAACACCCTTTTAGCCTCAACCATATCTCTCACAAAGTGATATTGAAAATCAATGTGCTTTGTCTTTGAATGATAAGCAAGGTTCTTAGCCAAGAAAAATTCACTTTGGCTATCACAATATATCCTTATAGCTTGCTGCACCAACCCTGTACTTGAACACAATCTCTGCAACCAAACTGCTTCCTTGCTTGCATGAGTGGTTGCTATGTATTCAGCCTCTATAGTTGAAAGAGCCACTACAGACTGTCTTTTACTCATCCAATTGACTACACCTCCAAATAGGTGAAACACATACCCACTTGCAGATGTTCTTTGGTCCAAATATCCAGCCTAGTCTGCATCAACAAAACCATGAATGTCCAACACTCTTTCCAATCCTGGTCTTCCCTCGTAGCACAAGCCATAATCACTAGTGTGATGCAAATACCTGAAAACTCGCTTCACTGTCGTCCAATGCTCCTTCCCTAGGTTTGACATAAACCTGCTCAATACTCCCACTGCATGTGAAATTTCTGGTCTAGTATAGACCATTGCATACATCAGACTACCCACTGCACTTGCATATGTAACACGGAGCATATTCTCCTCTTCTTCTTTTGTCTTGGGACATTGTTCAGCAGACAGATTTGTACCTACAGGAATCATAACATTCACCGGTTTAATATCATGCATATTGAAAATTTTCAATATAGTCTCAAAATACTTCCTCTGGTTTAACTGGAGCTTCCTCTTTGCCCAATCTCTCTTAATTTTCATGCCCAAAATATATTTTGCAGCACCAATATCCTTCATGTCGAATTTGGAGAACAGTTGGGTCTTCAAATCTTGGATATTTTCTTTGTCATTTCCAATCAACAACATATCATCCACATACAAGACCAAATAAATAACATGATCACCAATTAATTTAAAATAAACACACGGATCCTCCTTGCTTCTAGTGAAGCCAAGTCCCCGTATGTAGGTATCAAATTTCTGATACCACATCCTTGGTGATTGTTTTAACCCATACAAAGACTTCTTTAACCTGCATACTAGTTCTTTCTTCCCCTTCACCATAAAGTCTTCAGGTTGTTTCATGTAGATCTCCTCTTCCAGATCCCCGTGAAGAAATGTTGTCTTCACATCCATCTGTTCTACCTCAAATTCAAATGTAGCAACAACAGATAAAAGTAATCTATTAGAAGTAACTTTGGCAACAGGAGAAAAAATATCACCAAAATAAATTCTTGGCACTTGGGAATAACCTTTTGCTACCAACCGAGCTTTTTATTTCTCCACCTTGCCTTCTACGTTCATCTTCTTCTTCAACACCCATTATATCCCTATGGGCTTCCTTCCAGCCAACAACTCCACCAGATCCCATGCCTCATTTTTATGAAAGGATGCCATTTCATCAACCATGGCCTCCTTCCAGAGTTTTTCATCCTCTGAATCTACTGCATCCTTCATAGTTCTGGGATCATAATCAGTTATAGCTAAAGAAAAATTTGAACAGAAAGCAGATGGACTATGCCTTTTTGGTTGTCTTCTTTCCTGAGATGATCTTCTCACAGCTGGAGTTTGTTGCTCTTCCTCTTCTTAGTCTTCTTCTATTGTAGATTCTGATTCATCCTCCTTTAGCTCAAACTCTATCTTCTCAGGTTCCTTTGGTACGACTTCATGTTTAACAACATCTTTCACCTCTCTAAACACCACATCTCAGTTTTACACAACTTTCGTAGTTTCTGGGTTCCAAAGCTTGTAACTCTTTAAACCATCCTTATACCCAATAAATATGCACCTTTCAGATTTATTATCCAACTTGGTCCTTTTCTCCTTTGGAACATGTACATATGAATCAAATCCAAATACCCTCAGATGTGAAAGAGAGGGTTTCTTACTAGTCCATACCTCATGTGGAGTATTATCCTCCAACGCTGATGAAGGTGATTTGTTAACCAAGTAACATGTAGTCTCCACTGCCTCTACCCATAATTCTTTTCCTAACCCGATACCCTTGAGCATGCTTCTTGACTTTTCCATCAGTGTTCTATTCATTCTTTCTGCAACTCCATTTTTCTAAGGTGTGTATGGAGTAGTATTCTGCCATGTTATACCACACTTCTTACAAAACTCTTCAAATTCCTTCTTGCAGAACTCCCCACCATTATCTGTCCTCAGCACCTTTATCTTCTTCTCTGTCTGGTTTTCCACCAGAGCCTTAAATTCTTTAAATCTGTCAAAGAATTCAAATATCTTCCTCAAGAAATATATCCATGTATTCCTTGAGAAGTTATCTATGAATGAAACATAGTACACAGAAGTACCCATTGATGGAACCGACACAGGTCCAAACACATCATTGTGCACAAGCTCTAATATCTTGTTCGCCCACTTAGCACTAGAAGGAAAACTTACCCGATTCTGCTTCCCATATACACAATGTTCACATAAATTGAAATCTAGAGATCTATTAGACATACCTTCTACCATACCATTTCCATGCAGTATCCGAAGGCCCTTCCCTCCAATATGTCCAAGCCTTTGATGCCATAGCATGGTCTTTTCTCCAGAGACTGCTAGGCTTTCCGCTCCACTTTCGGGAACCACATAACTATTGCACCCACCAATAACAGTGCTACCCTGAATCTTGTACAGAGTTCCAATCCAAAATCTTTGCATTAAAACCAGTGCTCCCCGAACCATCTTACAGGTATCTTTCTTGAACACTGTTTTTACACCTGCATCATCCGTCTTTCTTACACAAATCAGATTTCTGGCCAATGCAGGAATGTGTAGAACACTAGGAAGTGTTCTAATCCTTCCACCTTGTAGCTTCAACTTGAATTTTCCATGTCTGACGAATCTGGCCTTCCTATCATCACCTAAGAAGACATCATCGCCATCATATTTCTCATACTTGTAGAACCACTCCCTATGGGGAGTGAGGTGAAAGGATGCACCTGATTCAATCAACCATAACTCATGATCTACAGGTGTATTTGAAGAAGAAGCCAAATACACATCCCCACCTTCATCCGAGGTGGTTTTTGCCTCTGCAGAAGGAGCATCATCAGATCCCTTTCCTTTCTCAGGAGCTTTACATCTACGGCCATTTTTGTAGTGCCCTTCCTTTCTGCATTTCCAACACACCTTTACAAAATTTCCATGAGATTTAGATCTCCTTATATATTTAGAACTCCCACTCGAAACCTTATTATTTTTTTTGTTCTGGGACATTCCTCGTACAGATAAGGAATCTCCATTTTGACCCTCCATATTTCTCCGTCTCATTTCCTCCGACAACAAGGCTGAGAAAATGTCATCAAAATTCAAGGTAGTTGTATTGATACCTATTCCAATAACTAGATTGTCCCATGAGTCTGGTAGAGAACACAACAAACTGATGCACTTATCTTCATATGAGATTTTAATATCAACAGATGACAACTGACTTACCACAGTATTGAAGGCGTTCAAATGCTCTGTCACCGAGTCTCCATCCTTCATCCTCAGGTTATATAGCTTTTTCCATAGGAAAAAATTATTCACCAGAGACTTAGATTGGTACAAAGTCCCTAGCTTGTCCCACAAGGTATTCGTTGTAGCTTCCCCAAATACATTCAACAATACTGAATCTGAGACACATAATAATATTGTGCTCTTTGCCTTTCGATCCAGCTTCTTCCAGTCTTCATCTGACGTTACTGTTGGTTTAGTACCTAGATCTATTAGAGTATGCACAATAGAATTAAATAATTCAAACACACAGCAATTAAAAATAGAGACAGAAGTTAATGTTGTTCACCCAACCAATCTAGGCTACATCCACCAAACATAGGTATCGGCTTTCTGATTCTTCAATAGGAGATTACAACAACATATTTCTCACATCTGCACTTCCTCTTCCTCTCATCCCTCATATATCTTTTGCCTCTATGGGCTTACAATTTATAGATGTAGAGAAGAAACTGAATAATAAATTCAATTGCATCCTATCAAAACAAAATAGGATATAATATATCCTCTTTAGGATTTGATGCCATCAGATTTGGAACAAACCCTATTGTTGGAATTATCCATGAGATCTTAGCCAAATTAATATAAAAAATCTCAACAATCTCCACCTTGACAACAATTAGCCTGATACCTTGTTCCTGTTATTATTTTCATTTTTTCTGCAAGCCAAGAGAAGCAAGACACCATCGTAGATTCTCTAATAAAATGAGTTTCGTGAACATGTCTACACAGTTTTCCTTTGTATGCACTTTTTCAAGGGAGACTCCCCGTTCAATGATAACCTGTCTTACAAAATGGTACTTTATAAGTATATGCCCTGATTTAATATGATAGGCCAGATTTTTAGCCAAATGAATTTCACTTTGACTATCACAAAATAACTTTATGTTGTCTTGCAACCTACCAAACTCACCAAACAAACCTTTCAACAAAACTGCTTCTTTGCAAGCATGTGAAGAAACTATGTATTTTGCTTCTGTAGTGGATAAAGCAATAATGTTTTGTAGCTTTGACATCTGGCTAATAGCTCCACCTGCAAGAGTAAAGACATATCCTGAAGTTGACCTTCCCTTATCCAAATCACCTGCAAAATCAGAATCAACATATCGGCAAACAAATTCATTACTTCTGTCATAAGTGATACAATAATCACTTGTGCCTCTCAAATACCAAAGCACCCATTTCACTGTTGTCCAGTGTTCTTTCCCTAGATTTTCCATATACCTACTGACAACCCCAACTGCATGTGAAATATCTGGTCATGTACAAACCATCGCATACATCAAAGTTCCTACTACATTAGCATAAGGTATTTGAGACATATATTCCTTTTCTTCATTTGTATTATGACATAAACATGAAGAAAGCTTAAAATGGTAAGCTAAAGGGCCTGAAATTGGCTTCACATTGTTCATACCAAACCTTAAGATTATTTTCTCAATATACTTTTGTTGTGATAACCACAGCTTATCATTGCTCCTGTCTCTGAAAATATCCATGTCCAAAATCTGTCTTGCTGCTCCTAGATCTTTCATATCAAACGTCCTAGCCATTTGAGCTTTTAACCTGTTGATCTCAGTTATGATTTTTCTTGCTAAAAGCATATTGTCAACATATAATACTAAGATAATGAATATGCCATTACTTAATTTCTTAAAGTAAACACAATGATCATATTCAGTTCTTATATAATTTTGGCTCATCATGAAAGAATCAATTTTCTTATACCATTGTCTAGGCGACTGCTTCAGACCATACAATTATTTCTTGAGCTTGTAGAAATATTTCTTGTTGCGATTTTGACCAAACCCTTCAGGTTGTTCCATATAAATCTCTTCATCTAAATATCCATGTAAGAATCCAGTCTTAACATCTAGTTGTTGTAATTCTAAATCAAGTAAAGAATCTAATGCTAAGACAATCTGAATTGAAACAATTTTAACAACTGGTGAAAATATCTCATGAAAGTCAATTCCTGCTTTCTGAGAAAAACCTTTCGCAACCAGCCTCACTTTGTACCTATATTATTTATCATCAACACCCCTTTTAAATCCTACATTATTTCTGTCTTTAGGAAGTTCTACCAAGCCGTAGATACTACTTCTGCCCATAATTTATAAAATAGCAAGCTGCAGATACTACTTCTATCCATAATTCCTTCTACAAATTTGCATTAGTTAACATACTTCTTACTCTATTTAAGAGAGTCCTGCTCATGCGTTCAACAACTCCATTTTTCTGAGGAGTATAAGCAATAGTTATATGTCTTTTTATCCCAATTTCCTTGCAATAATTATCAAATTACTTTGAATTAAACTCACCACCATTGTCAACTCTTAAATATTTAATGGTTCTTCCAGTGATATTTTCTACTAATGCTCTAAACTACTTGAAAACTATGAAAACATCAGAATTTATTTTTAACATCTAGACCCATAATTTTCTAGAGAAATCATCTATAAAATATAAAAAATATGATGATCCTCCATATGAGGTTGTAGGAGATGGGCCCTAAACATCAGAATGGATATAATCAAGGATTCCTTTACTAGTATGTTTTCCAGTTTTAAATTTATGCTTTCTTTGTTTCCCATAAATACAATGTTTGCAGAAATCTAACTTAAAAGACTTTAAACTAGGAAGTAACATATGATCAGATAAATGTTTTAATCCTCTTTTGCTCATATGGCCCAACCATTGATGCCATAGTCAAATAGAATCATTGTCTTTTTCAGATACAGTTGAAACATGCTCTAACTGTGTTCTTACTTCTAAGTGAAAAATATTTCCAAACTTCTTTGCTTTCATTACTAATAAGATTCCTTTTTAAATTTTCATTACTCCACCTTGAATAAAATGTTTATATCCATTTGTGTGTAACAGAGAGAAATAATATTTTTCCTGAGTTCAGGCATATGTCTTACATCAGTTAAGATTTTGATTGTCCCATCAAAAATTTTAATATGGATGCTTCCAATTCCCACAACATTACATGAGAAATCGTTTCCCACATAAACTACTCCATCATTAATTGACTTATAATATTTAAACCACTCATTATGAATGCACATGTGATTGGACGCACCAGAATCTAACAACCAATGTTGATCATGATTTAAAAAATTAACTAATAAAACTTCATCACTTATACCTGAACCAGATGCCGAACCTGTATCTGACGTGTTTGCTTCTTTATTTTCTGTTGAAGAGTCTCCTTTGGATGTTTGTTGTCTCTTCCAATAGTCCTTCAAATGTCCCAATTTGCCGCAAAACCAGCATTTTAGCTTACTCTTCTTCCCTTTCCATTTTGACTGAGATTTGTTTTTCTGACTGAAGCGTTTTTCTTTAGATCGACCTCTAACTATCATTTCTTCTAATGTAGAGGTTTCTAAATTTGACCTTTTTCTGGTTTCTTCAGATAGAAAAGCTCCAACAACATCATCAAATTCAAGGGTTTCTGATGAAATAAGACTTATAGAAGTAACAAAATGATCCCATGACTCGGGAAAAGAGCATAATAAAGTTACAGCTTTATCTTCTAAATAAAATTTTACTTCTATGCTATCTAACTGCACCAAGAGAGTATTAAAGGTATTTAAATGATCGGTTATTGGAGTACCTTCCTTCATGCGCAAGTTGTACAACTATCTTTTCATAAGAATCCTATTTGTTAAGGATTTAGTCATGTACAGTTTTTCTAGCTTTTTCCATAGACTAGCGGATGTTGTCTCTAATACGATGTTAAATAAAACATCATCTGCCAAACATAATCATATGCCGCTCAGTGCTCTATCATCGATGTCACTCCATTCGTCATCTATCATGGCCAAAGGTTGTTTGGATTTTCCAAAAAGTGCCTTCGCCACACCTTGTTGTACGAGTAAATCGTGCATCTTGACTTTCCAGATTTCAAAGTTATTCCTTCGATTAAACTTCTCGATCTCAAACCAAGCACTTTGAGTTTTTGCCATAGTTTATTTAAATTTTAATCAAATTAGCAATTTGATAAAATCCCCTTTTTAAAACATGCAATTATTAATAATTGGATACCATTTCCAAGCTTCTTAAACAACAATGCTTTCACCAAATTATGCAGCGAAAAATTGTAAATTGAAAATACTCAAGATTGTGTTATGCAGAAATATTTCCAGAAGCTTTGTTCAATAAGAAAAACTGTCACTTACATGAAAGAGATGGTTCTTGAAGTTTGCATTCTCGCGATCCATTATCCTCCCAATCAAGTTGTAGCAAAGGAGAATCTTTTGCTTCAACCATTAGGAACAGATATAGAGGTTGATACCATTTATTATATAAGGAAACACAAAATTTCTAAACAAACCTCACGCACAGTTCAACCTACAACTCACACTGTGGATCCTCTAGCTCTCGGTGCTTAATCCTCCAACTCACGGCTCTGCACGTAATGAAATAATGGTATTGCAATCCCACGGTTCTACTCTGTGCTCACACGGCCTCTTCCATCACAAAATTTGGAGATCAATAGATTTGGTCTCTTCCACATAGATCTGGTCTCTTCCACACAGATATGGTCTCTTCCACCCCTTCGCAGATTTCTCTGTTGTATTATTAAGGCATGCTTGGAAGAAATGTGTAGATCAGATGGTAACGTTGCTAAACAGCCACAGAAAACTGACATCCGAACTATCGATGTGACAAAAAAGAGTGAGTTGGACCTCACACATGAAGCCTTTCAATGCCAGAAGCCACCACACATACGCAGAGATTTACACGAGCTCACAACGCTTCTCTCCAGGTAGCGTATACAACTTGCTTCAATCTGATACTGCTCTGATACCAATTTTTAGAGTATGTACATTAGAATTAAATAATTTACACACACAACAATTAAAAATAGAGACAGAATTGAACGTGGTTCACCCAACCAATCTAGGCTACATCCACCAAACAGAGGTATCGGCTTTCTTATTCTTCAACAAGAGATTACAACAATAGATTTCTCACATCTGTACATCCTCTTCGTCTCATCCCTCATATATCTTTTGCCTCTATGGGCTTACAATTTATAAATGTAAAGAAGAAACTGAATAATAAATTCAATTGCATCCTATCACAACAAAATAGGATATAATATCTCCTCTTCAGGATTTGATGCCATCAAATTTGGAACAAACCCTATTGTTGGCATTATCTATGATATTTTAGCCAAATTAATATAAAAAAATCTCAACATGATCTACTGTGATCCACTAATTTTTGTCCACCAGCAGATCCTCCATCTTGAGCTTCCACAACTCAAAACTCTGACCATTAAATTTCTCAATCTCTATCTTCCCATCGCTCACCATATTCTTTCACCATAAGAAGCGATCCTACAGATCTCCTGCTGAACAGGGTCTACCTCAGGCCCGAGCAAAAAACCCCTCAGCAGCAATGCCGTCCCCTTGAAGCCGAAACTGTTATGATATCAGATGTAGGTTTTAACCATGTACATAAATTATCTGTAAACGAATCTGAAAGACATAAAATAAACAGTAGCGAGATCATAAAACATAAAATAGATAAGCACAACGATATTCCCCTGGATCCCAAATCGAGATGACCAGCTTGATTTTTCATTATATTCCTTTTAGTGTTACAACACATATATATACATGCCGAAGCATACATAAACCCCAATCCATTAACCCTGGATTATAGCATAACTGCAGTTCCCTTGACTAGATCTACAAAATACCAGGGGCCGAAAACCATCATACCCCAAAACCATTTACAAACCCATGCACAAAACTATGGGCGGATCCTCCCACTGGAAAATAATGACCAAAACATTTTTCCGAGGCACTGCCCCAGACCTCAACAGGGGGGCTACTGCCCCCCCTGTGACCCCCCCACATGTGATTAGTCGTTGGAAATAATATAACACATTCCCAACAAAAACCCCAAAAACGGTGAATAAGAGAGAAGATACCAAATATTATCTCAAGGCGAAAGGGGTAAGATCCAAAATTTGCAAGAATGATGGGCTGAGGAACTGTCTACTAGCACCAAATGATGCGAGGAAGAAGGGTGATATGTACTCTCTCTGCAAAATACCAATCAGACTCTAGTAAGTTAGGACCCCAAACCTCCCAACCATATAGAACTGTGGGTCAAACAAGACTGTTCATCAGTGGCATCTTGGCTTATATGTCCTAAAAATATTTCTAAAAAAATTGTTTCTCGAGAAGGGCCAAGGATCCATAGCCCTTTGTTGATTCAAGGCTAGAGTGCAGGAAAAAATCTAAAGTGAGGTCCTTTGAATATTACAGCTAGATAGGTGTATGAGTTGGTGATCTCAATTTCCTCTCCCCTGAAAAAGAAATGGAGGTCACAGAGGAACTTCTTTGACGTGTTCAAGATCATAACCTTGGTTTTACCTAGGTTAACCATCAATTTTCGAAGATCATTGAAAAGGGCCAGGGCATCCAACTTTCTCTATAATCTGTCAGGGGATGGGGCTAGAAGGACCATGTCATCTGCAAAAAAAAAGATAGAAATCAAAACATGATGTAGAAGGCAGTCATCACTATCTTAGATGTGTTCACGCAAGGAGGACTCCATCTCGTCAATATAGATCCCAAATAGTGTCGGGGACAAGGGACAACCTTGATTTACCCCAATAGTACTCCAGATAAAATTTGATAGCCCGTGTACTGTGCACAGATGACCAAGGACTAACTCATATAAGCGCATGATGGTTGACAAGAGGGTCTCTTAGAGATCTCAAATTCGCACTTGACTCGTCTATTCCATTTGGGTCAAAGCAGGTAACTACCGTTCCCTGGTCTGTTTGTTTCCAGTGTTGATTGGACTCACTAGATTGAATTTTAATTTTTTCTCATCTTCTCCCAACAGGTTCTCCATTGGGCTGATGAACCCTTAGAGGTAAGCTTGGGGATTTGGCTCTAATCAATGTTATCATAATATTCTAGGACTGTGTACTATCTAACCCTAACTTGGTTGATGTCACTGGTTGGTTCCTCAAACACACCTTTATTCTCCTATCGATTATGGTCATGGCTAGGGAAGAGAAATGATGAGGATAAGCCACTAAACCTTAAGCTCTATTTTTTGGATTCTAGGTTGCAAATGATATTTTATCGATTTTGGGTTTTTCTATTCCACTAATTTAATTTAGGGTTTCTCTTTTATTTGACAATTGTAGTTCATTATTCATCCCACTTTGTATTTACTCTATCAGTCAGTTTATAGTCTGTATAGCTCGAATGCTAGCTCTCCAACCCTCTGAGAGATATGTAAATTTACCTTCTGATCTTTATGCTTGAACTCTTAGCCCTGGTAAGGGTTTTTATTTTTATTCTTATCTCTACTATTACCGAATTGCATCCAAGGTTTTAGTACGATTTTATTAAATTATTAAAATATGTTTTCCTGTTTGAACCATATAAGAGATATACTCATGGCATGGCCTCCTTCAATCTTGTGACCTCCCTTTTTCAACTCAGTAAGCCCATTCAACCTACCTCCCATCCCAACCATGCCAATATTTTCACCCTTTCTCATGAGGGTTTGAAGCATCCTCTGTCATGTGTACATCTACATGTATATCTAATTTCTTTTATTTCAAATTGAAACTAAGATTTTAAGAATAACTAGGTTAAATCTTGGTAGCATTACTTAATGAAATTTATTTTTTTTGTCGATGATGCTCGGTTGCAGATTGGAATACACAATATGCACTATTAAAACCTACAAAAAGTTATTAGAATCGACTTCTTATCCCTAAGACGTGCTTTTCTCACTAATTTCCATGGTTTTGAGAGCTCTTAGTAGGCCCAAAGCATTTATATTCTCTATGTATGGCCATAATTTTTCTCCAAAATCATTCATATATTTTAACTTCAAGTATGAATACATATTTTCATATAAAAGAGTGTATTAACCAGGTGAATCAACATAGGAAAAAGAAGCGGAAATAATAAAGCAACCATGAGATCAAAAGCATAAAAATGATTTGATTATAGAGTTCAGCCATTGTGGGCTACGTCTTCGGGCCCTCTTCAATGTAGGTATGCCTTATTTTATTAGGTGGGAGTAAAGAAATCAGTTACAAGGTACTTTACAAAAAATCACCCTTATACCTCTAATTTGGAGGATGACCAAGAAATGGAGACCTCAGCTAGAGAAACAGATTATACAGTTGAATTCCTGCTGCAAAATCATGTAAAATCGGTTATAAACTTGTAAAATTCTGACAATGGAACCTTTGGCCCTATAAGCTAATATTTTGGGCATCTAACTAGATCCATCGCTAATGGTTCCGTCACTCCTAGACCCTCTTGGTTCCGTACTCCGCTCTCTATGATTCCCCCTAGTCAAATGGAAGAGGAGAGGTTTTAATATACTTGAGAGGGTGGAGTTACAAAACTGAATCATTTGGATTGTTGGAAACTATTGACAAGTTTAGGAATTTGTTGGGGGCATACTAGGATCTAACCAATTGCACCGCATTATGGATTTGAATTTGGATTAATATGGTTTTAGGTTATTTTTGTTATGTTTTAAATGGAATGAGGGACCACCCAATTGAGGGGCCAACCCACGTGGGTCGGGTGGGTTCGATCCCCGTCGGTCCCATATCACATAGTATTCTCCCATGTGTCAGGTTAGGCAAGTCCGTCAGGCGGTGGTCTACCAACACCACCCCCACCCACCCCCCCCCCCCCCCCCCCTCCCCCAACACACACACACACACACATATATATATGGTGATATAGTTGGGCTTAGCTAGACGGGTTTAACCGGTAGGCAACTGACCTTAATATATATTTTTTATTTTCTTAGTATATATTCCAACTTTTTAAAATTTTCCAAATCATTTTTATGGGTCAATGGGAAAATTAAGTAGGAAACACATTATCTCCTTTCGGTGGCTGGACTCCATGCGTTGGGACTCTGCCAAATCGTTGCCTCGATAGTGACTACCACTTGGTCAAGCTTTACCAGAACTTTGACCACCTATAACTTGGGCATACAAACTCAGATTTGAGTGCTATTAACACTGTTGGAATCGAGGCGATGCTCACTACGATCTGGTTTTGGTTTCACTCCCATATGGTGACTTTTATTTTTCAGCTATTTTTAAGGCCACTTCTATTTCTGGATCCATCTAAATCATTCCCCCCCACTAATAAGATTTTCGACCACCAAAAGCTTTATCATTCAATTGGAAAGTGAGGGAATTTCTCCCTAAATTTATCAATTTGAAACCAATATGAAGGTATTGCAGTTCTCTCGTTCATGAAGTCCTGGTCTTTCTGTGAAGATTGATTTCCTTTGGTAGCTTTTACAAATATTAAGGTGAAAAAGAGTCAACTCTAGGAACCAATCCAACCTCTTCGGTGTCCATGATCAAAGGACGCTCATAAAGATTCAAATTTTCAATGTTCACCATTAAGCACATCTACATGTATGCTGGAAAATCATGAGGAAAGGCATTGTCTCAATCTTCTCTAATATTGTGAATGGGCCTTATCAAATTGGTTGAAAATTCTTTCCTTCCCCTTTCATTCCCACTTGGTTGATGTGGAGCCACACTTTGTCTCCAACCTAGAACTCATGATTGACTCGGTGCTTGTCATGTCTTGCTTTGTATTTAGATTAACATTTCTCCATCTCCTCCTACACTTCCTGGTGAACCATCTAAATTAACTAAATGAAATTCCATGCTTTGTCCCTATCATCTTTCCCACTGGAATATCCATTTCTCCCAAATACCATGTCTAAGGGATCCTTTGGAAAATACCAAAATAATGTCTCAAATGGTGAGCTTTGAGTGAATGAATGCACTTCAGGGCTTATCCATGTTGTACATAAGGAATCTTCTTGTATCACAACTTGGGATACTTGCCAAAATAGCCTTGAAGTAAGTGTATCATTGTGTGGTTAACCACTTATGTTTCTCTGTCAGTCTGCAAAATAAATTTCGCGCTCTTCAACTTCGTGTCCATCCTTATCCATAAAATCATCCAAAAATATCCAAGAAAATGATAGTCTCGATCAAATACAATGGGCATGGGAAGCATAAAATAGACCCATAAAAATTTGAATATGAGATGAGTAGTGTCTTCTGTAGTGACCTGCTTTTTACAAGGCATTAATACACACATTTTTTTAAATCAATTGACAATGACATGTGAATAATAATTACCTCTCCCAGATAAAGGAAACCGCATACAAAATCCATTGACACACTTTCCCATGGACGACTTGGAACATGGAGTGGTGTGTAGAGCACTAATTTTCTATTAGCGAGCTTGTAAAATGAACACAACATACATCCCTTTACATATTGAGTCGCAATATTTTTCATGGGAGGCCAAAAACAAAACCTCTATAAATGACACAATGTCTTTTCTACACCAAAATGACCTAACACAAGAGAGGTATGTGCCTCTTTTTTTTGGAAATAAAACCTATGGATAAGTATGCTTTCCCTAAGTGTGTTGGTGCACTTAGAACAACGAAAATAAATATATCTGACATTTTCCTTAAAATTAATAGATAAAGGGAGGAAAAACTAGTTGCAATATGTTCACTTCTCCTCGCCTTCCTTCATCCTTTCCATCACTCTCAATCACACTAAACTCATTCGATTGATATCTGTAATGGAAAATAGAAGGCTGAGAAAAACATAAAGGCAATATGGTTTATTCAAGCTAAAAAAAATGAATCGATTAAATTCAAAAATACACATATAAAATCATTGACACATGCACTAGGAAAGGAACAAATGTCTCTATTAAGAAGTAGAAGGAAGAGTATAACCATTTGATCAATTCATTTTCACTCATCCATATTTAATCTCATCCTCATCACATCTAGCATAAAAAATCCAACAGCATTAGAGCACATGAAAAATACCTCCAAGAGATGTGATTTGACCAGCATATCTCTACTTAAACAAATTTTTGCTCTCTTCTGCACTGTGCTCAGTTATCTATTTATAAGTAGATGAAGGTAGTTTGACATAAATGAATCTTTGAATGGATTACTAAAAATGGATGAAGAATTTTCCTTCTTCATGGGAATAGGAGGATAAGAGGTTTAATGGATTCATGGTGTCCATATTCGAAACTATTAGATGATGTGAAAGCTGAAACAACTTCTAGAAGCCATTAGAGGTTAGGAAGATTCCTATAATCTAATGAAAAAATCACTCCCATTCGACCAATGCACTCTAAAGTGGGCCTAGATCCTTTGAAATGTAGCCTTTCATGGGAGTAGATTCTCTCCAAAGCAGTTACTATTGTCTAGGGGTGCGTTGATGGTTCAATGGGGCACATCAACTAGAATATAAGCAATGATCCTTTCTTGAAGGAAAACCACTAATGGGATGACTTGTTTAGGGCATGTAGAAACTAATTTAGAGTATGATAGATCCAAATGGATATCGATCTATGTTTTGGGATGATGCCTAAATCACCCTGTAACAACCTCTCTGATTATCTGTATCCTTTCATTGGTGGGAATGTAATTTTTTTCAAGGTGGTAGAACAATTTTCCATGCAAGTGATAATTACCCAGCTATGATCCATTCACCATTTTTTCATAAATATACTTAAAATCATCATCATCAACATATTATTCAACATAATTTTTAAAATATAAAAAAACATTTTGCAAAAATATAGATGCAAAAATAGGAGGGCGAGAAAGCATATCTTCCATATTGTTGTTGGTGACGTTCTTGTATTTTATTACCAAGTGAATTGTTGGAGGAATCCCATTCATATGAAAAGACGTTCATGTTGAAGCATGGTATGTGAATGAAGGTATTCCAAGGGATAGTGATCTCTGTGAATCATTGTCTCCTTGCCAATAAAATAGTGTTTCCACTTCTCACTTTGAACCAAGTCATAAAACTCATTATCGTATGTGGGATAGTTCACAACAAATTAGGAGAATATCTTTGAATAGTAACGTACATATTTCCTTTTCTACATCAATACTTCTCCCATGGTGTATCCACTTGAATTAGTATTGATCTAGAAACGTTGTTGGAGGTTAGGTAAGGAAAAAATTGGTGTGGTACTCATCTTCTCTTTCATTGTATCAAAGTATTTTTATTTCTTTCATCCCCACTAAAATGTTTGTTTCACGCTCGTAAATGCATGTAAAGGGGATGCAATGATGGAGAATTTGGCAATGAACCTTCTCAAGTCATGAATTACACACAAAAAGATACGAACCTCTGTAACATTGGTGGGTCATGATAATTTACAATCACATAGATTTTAGAAGGATATAGTTTTAGTTGTCCACCAACCATAATGTGATCCAAGTAAACCAAAGATGCATTACCAAATTCACACTTAGACATTTTGACCTACAATTTATCTTTTTTCAAAACATCAAGAACGCTTTCAACATGACTCACATGATCATCCAATGTATTATTGTAAACAATAATGTCATCAAGATATGCAAGTAAAAAATCATTAAGCCAAGGTCTGAAAAAATCATTCATCACCCTCATGAATGTGGTCAGAGCATGCATAGTCCAAATGGAATCACCAGCCATTAAAACAACCCATGCTTAGTTTCGAATGCAGTCTTCCAAGCATCCTCTACTGCAATCAAGGAAATCACCCTCTAGCGGAGGTTATAACGGAGGTTTTTAGTGCTATAAAGTTGCCTAAAATTGTCAAAAAAATATTTTCTACAACATCTATTTTTTGTAATGGAGATTTTGGCAGAGATTTTAACGGAATTTCAACACAACTGAAAAAATTGGGCAGCTGGAGGTTATTGCAGATGTTTTTTTGATTGGTGTGCTATTAAGGTGTCAACGCATCGGTACATGTCATATAGACAGTCGAGTCGGGGTGTTCGAAGGTGCATGCACTGGGCCATAAATATCTAAAACCCAATCAGGCGCACTGTAGGTGATATAATGCATGGGGCCATTCTAGTTGGTATTAAGATCTGTGCGGTGCCCATAGGTCGTATCAGCGCATCGATTTGTAGTCTTATAGAAACACACCAGTGTGTAGTATCAGACAAATGCATCGATAGTTCTAAGTTGTATTGGTATTTGTGTGGTGCCCATAGGTCGTACAAACACACTGGTGCATAGTCTCACATAAACACACTGGTTCACAGTCTTGAACAAATGCACCGAGAGTTATATTTGGTATTGGTATTTGTGCAGTGCCCATAGGTCGTAGAAAAGAATCAATGCGTTGTATCATACAAACACACTGGTGTACAATAACTAACACGCATCGGTGTTCATTTTGTATTTTTTAGAAATGTCAACCTGTGACAGTGAAATTATTGTGATTTTTTAAAATTCATTATTCATCAAAAGTCAACACATCTTATAACAGTATTCATATTAATTAAATTTTTATTAATGCATTTGAATGTGATGTTTGGATTAATTTTTTATATCATATCATAATTATTGTGATTTTTTTAAACTCATTATTCATCAAAAGATGACACATATCTTATAAAAGTATTCATATCAATTAAAATTTTATTAGTGCATTTGAATGTGATGTTGGGATTAATTTGTTATATCATATCATCATATTTCACATCTCCTCATTATAATATTTCATCCAAAAATTTAATCAATGGTGTTAAATTTCACAGTGACAATGGAGAACACAATAGAATAATTTAAAACATATTATTATTATTACTATTATATATATATATATATATATATATATATATATATATATATATATATATATATATATATATATATATATATATATATATATATATATATATCTATATATATATATATATATATATATATATATATATATATATATATATATATATATATATCTGGTGTTTTATAATCATTTAATTAAGACAGGTTGTATATTTGGTATCCATTACAATACTTGTTGGACTACCTGTCATACATTAAACAAAATGTCTCATTTCAGAGACAAAGATTTTAAAAAATACAATGCCTTGCTTTGATATCCAAAGATAACGATCATCATTCTTTGCTTCAACTGTTGTCACTGCTCAAGCTACTTCCATGACTTGGGTTATTTTCAGGAATGTTTTGTTCATAGTGTTGATTGTTTTCTTATTCTTCACCTTCCATCTACAAACATAAAAATAAATTGTAATGAGTGTATATAAATTGGTGAGAATAATGAAAATTGTAATATTAATAATATACCTCAATGTAAATCGAAAAGAAATGACGTACCATAGCAACAAATGACTCATGAACTATACACATTATTTAAAAACCAAATTTCATGCCATTTTTCAAGATTTCATCTGCTAGCGCAGTTCCATACTTTGTTTCCTACAAGTTTTATACCCCAGAACAAATCATATATTTAATATAAAAGATTTTTTTGTTATATTAATTATAGATAGAGCTAAGTAAAACAAGATCGATGGATGCTTACAAATTCCATAATTAATTTATGATATGCTAACATATACTAACAACCCATATTTAACCCAATGTCAATCAATTCGTCTCATGGTTCTTCTTTGTATGTTAGCACTTGTTTGAAGACATTCAATGATGATTTTTGTAAAACAACTTAAAATATACAAAAATGAAATCTAATTAATTTTTTATAAGGAATTAAAAATTACTCACAAACTTAGATATCAACTCGTTTCTTCCTTGTTGTCCTATTTTATGTGTTGAATGGGTTCCATTTTATTTTATTTTCTGCAAGAAAATACTTGAAAATTAATATTTAATTCTAAATTGTTTGTTTATTGTACCTAATTATCGAAAAATTCAATTATTACATATTAAATTTGAAGCACGGTGCTGTTGAGATGGCTCAACAACACCGTTTTGTCGATTTCTTTAATCATCTCCTTATACACCTTTTTGAACATTCCTACTAGCGTATTTATGATATCAGCTCGTTCATCTTTTGAGATTTTCATAATCTTCCTAAAAATGTAACAAGACAATAAGCTATTTAATTTTTATATTGATATATGAAAAGTAAATATAACAAAAGTGATATTTATAAATAATTCTAGAAAAGCATTTAAAGGAATATTACTTTTTCATTCCTTATTTTTGTTGTTTTACGTTTTTGCTATTAAAAGTCTGACATGTCTCATTGACCAATTCTCTGGAAACTCTTCCTATAGTTTAGATAAAATTTGGTTCTTGGAACCATTGGATTGATTTTTTTATTGTAAGTGGAAAGAACGTCTATAAATTTGTTCCACTTGATCCCTCAAAATTTTGTAAAAGATTTTCCCCCTTTCATTAATCTCCAACACCACTCCAGATAAGCTAAGGAGCAATTGATTTTCATTTGCATGTTCTATTTTTTTCTTCTTAGAACACCATTCCTTTTCTGATTTGTTGGTCCCTGTAGAGCATTAAACAGATGTGAATTAATAGATTTTTTGAAACATGTTATCTAATAATTTTAAGTATATTATTAATGAAAACTGAAAAAGGAAACTCATATTGGATCGATAGTATTTTTTCATTCACCTCATTCATCCTTTTGCAATTTGGCCTTCAAGCTTTTATGATCTTCTGGTCCCAGATAAGAAATAATCTTATCGAGCTTCGTTATTTCATGGCTCTAGATGATACACAGTAAACAATACATATTAGTTAAACTTACATATAGTTGAAAAATAATATTTTTTGTAAAAAATTTATAAAGAACTTGCATTTTTTTCTTTTCTTGATGTGTTATCAGTATTTTTGTTACTTGATCTCTTGTTAGCCATTTCTTTATTAATATGAAACTTATACCATATCATTCATTAATATATTTTATGAATAAATTATCAACTTTTCAGGTAAAAAAAAATCAAGAAACCGATGTGCTTTTAAATTATGTACGCACCGATGTTGGTGCGTCGTGTTCTTATAAACACATCACCCAAACAACATAAAACACCATATGATGCTCTATGTAAAAAAGGAGCACCGATGCATTACATATTAACCACCCCACCGATTAACACAGAAAAAATAATAAAAGTTGTCTCGTGTTAGTTTTTGTAGCATATTATGTTGTGGAGGGGGAGGTGGGGCCTATTCTTATAAACACCCTACACAAAAAAGGGACCACCATATGATTTTGTCTGTCAAATATGACACCTGGTGCATTATATGTTACATGGTACACCGATTAACACAAAATAATTCTTTTGTTTTTTTCCAAACACTACGTGAGGAGTGCGCTATAATGAAATAACGCACCAGTGCCCTATTTTACATATGGTGCATGGATTAAGAAAAAAATGTTTTTAAATGTGTTATCAAACAATACGTGCATGGTGAAATAGGATAAACTAGCGTACCCGTGTGCTAGGTTACGCAGGGTGCACCGATTAAAAAATTTCTATTTTTTTAAATTCACTGAAGGGCCGACATGGACTGGGATCCGACTATACAAGTCGTCCCATGGGTTAGATGTCATAGGCATATATATATATATATATATATATATATATATATATATATATATATATATATATATATATATATATAGCAATCCAAACCCTATAAATTTAAAATGAAAAACCCTAATTTTGAAGTCACAGAAACAGGAAGAAGCAAGGGAAGAAACAAAAAGAATGAAAGGTTTAGGGTAAAAATGGATTGTTGTTTTTTTTGTTTCTGAAAATGAACAAAAAATTGAAATTTTTTATTTACTGCATAAAAAATACTACATAAAATGTAAAAACAAAAAATAAAATTAATCATGAGATCATTTGAAATTCTATGCTACACGGTTTGAATCACTAGAGGTTTGGAATTCTAATTATCTGAATAGTTCTGTTCGAAAATATTTCGCTGCACCATAGTACTCTCGTGCTCTTTTGCTCCAGCTATGTCTCGTGAAAACCTCCGGCTGAAATTTTTTTGCAAAGATAGTGAAATAATGAAAAGTGTTTAGTATTTAAAGATTTTTTTTATGAAATTAGATTTTTGAAAATATTTTTCCACCCATTTTTCAATTTACCACTTTTTTTTTTACTTAAAAAAAATAAAGTTGCGTTTTTCTTCTTTTATTTGTGGCTTTTTTTCACCATTGCGTCAATTAATAACACCGCATTAGTGCGTCAGTTAATAACATGACACAGGTACGCAGTAACTAAAACTGCATCGGTGCAGTTATTTGTGCATAAGCACCGATAACACTAAGTTCATTTTTAAGGCACTAAAATTACTTTTAAGTGTGTGCACTAAAATTTATTGTTGATTTTTCTCAAATGCAGGGAGAAAATATCATAATTATATCGAATGGACAATTCTTTAAAATCCAGCTCGTTCCATAATATTTCTCAAATTCCATCGCAGAGGTCTCCCTATCCATCTCGACATGTAATATTTACTTCATATTTTATTTATATTTTCAATATCTAATTGGATTTTTTTTTTATCCATGTCAATTAACTTAATAAAATTTATAATTTATCCAAATTTGCAGGTTCATGCAGATTCAGAATCGAGTTCAGATGCACAAAATAATCAAACAACTCCAAAAAATTGTAAGCTCTTATCAAGAGCAACAGACCCCAAGGCGCATTTTGTAGATGAAAATTGCCAACCGCTTCACCTTGCAAATTGTAGCAATATTGCATATTCTATCCACAATCCCGGGACAATGATGGTAATAATAATTGTTTGGTATATTAATGTAATTATTTCAATGTCATACAAATTAATCATGGATTTTCAACATTCTTACTAATTGATATCATAGATTTTGTACTAATCATGTTCAAATATATTTTTTGAAATTATTAGGATTGTATTGATGATGAGTGACCTACATACCGTCTTTTGTTTCACCCCAGAGAGAATGTTAAATTAAGAGAAAAAATTAGAGAGGAATGATACCAAGAATGGTTGAATCAACCACTAATTCCATTCCTGCTACGTCCAGCTTCACCAGTTAGGATTGACTACAAGAATAGTATTTCTTCACAAGATGAAAATGGAGGCAATCAAATAGAGGTTGGTATGGATGATTACTTAAGGGATACGACTACCATGGAGACAATGTTGTTAGATGCATTCCAAAATGATGATCAGTTAGGGGATGATGCTAATATCGTTGACACCTTTTTTGAAAGCCTTAAATTTGCTTCAACCACCCCTTTCTTTGGACCGGGCAATAAGTCAAAGTCTACCCAGTTGGGGACAACGATGTTATTGTACAACCTGAAAGAAAATTTTAGCTTGTCGAATGCATGTTTCTTGGAAATTTTGAGGTAAGTTACCATAAAGTACTCCCTTTTATAAATTTGAGAAATATAATCACACAATGAACATTACAAATTGTCAATTTTATGAACGTTAATAATTATATCATCATTAGTTTATCTTTAGTATTTTCCATGATCACCAACTATAGGTTATTCAAATATAAGGTTCTTTCGAGTGATAATATCTTGCGCGGTAGCTGCGAAGAGTCAAACAAATTGTTGAAAATGTTAGGTGTTGAGTAAATATCATATCATGCATGTCCAAATGGTTGTATTCTATATAGGGAAGAATATGCAGACAAAGAGATATGTCCAAAATGTGGGAATGACATGTATGATAAAAAAAAAAAGGGTAAATCACGTGGTCCTCCTTTTTAAGATATTGAGGCACATGCCTATAATCACAAGGATTCAAAGGCTCTTTCTTTGCAAAGAATTAACTATGTTGCAGGGATGCCATCCCTCACACAGAAGTGAGTTGGGAGTTATGTGAATCCCAACTGATTCAATATCCATGAAGCATATAGAAGATACATGGACCGAAAAATTCAAGGATGAAATACGAAGTCTACGACTCAGCATAGCCATGGATGGCGTCAACCCATATTCCCTCTAGAAGACCAACTATTTTGTTTGGCCCGTAGTAGTGATCAATAACAATAACCCCCCATGGCTATCTGTGAATAATGAACATGCAACACCAGGAACCAGAGCGAGCCAAACGGCTCGAGCACACCGCACGAGAATTATATATATATTTTAAATAAGGTAAATTTTAAGCTATATTACAAAACTAATCCACTAAAAGTTTTAATAATGGAAAATAAAGGAAAATACCTATAAATTTGGCCATCAAGGAGGCATATTGGTTATATAATTTTCAAAACTAAATTTTCCCACTGTTTTGCAAAATTCAAAACTGAGATGGTGGGCAATGGACAGTAGTAGTACGTGCAATGGGAGCACTGATGGTAGGGTGCCTCACACAAGGTAAAGTTGCACCAGTGCTTGAGAGCTCTGGAGCACTAGAGAAGGAAAAATGTGGATTTTTGGCTGTAATTTTTTTTTATTTTACCTTGTTCTGGTGCGCAGGTTTTATAGGCGCACTGGTGTGATTTCTTAAAACCGCACAGGGTTGTTTCAATTTTGGCGCGGGGTTTTAGGATGCATCTGTGTAGAATACCTATAATGCACTGGTGTGCTATAGTAATATGATGCATCGGTCAGGTTTGTAAAAAGCACACACTGTCCTAGTGTGCCAATGTTTTGTGCACACCAGTGCTTTCTCTAGTTGAACACACTGATGCAGTTTAGGATGATAAATGCACCAGAAGAAAAACATCCACAAAAACCTCCACCCGCCAACCTCCTCTAGTAACCTCCACTGCAAATGAATTTCTTGGGTATTTTTATAAGGGGTTTCTCAAAAACATACGATAGAGGGTCTTTTCCCTGTAGTGCATCCTCATGAAAGTGAATATCATGTTGGATCTCACGTTGTGGAAGATACCCACTTGGTTCTAGAAAAGTCCCATCATAGTTAAAAAAAAATTCACACAATTCCTTTGTATGAGTGGGATCACAACCTTGGAAAGCATAAGATGTCTCCACATATTTTTTTCTCACAACCATGACCATGCACCCTTTGCTGGAATTCACCAACCTCTTCATTTGACCTACACTTACAAGACTGGAACTAACATTGGTATGATGAGCTCTAGCAATGTACTCCACCTCATGTTTCATGATATGATATTTATTTTCATGGCCAAAGAAAAAAAATTTCCTATCAGTGAAATATGGATTTCCTGATACCATGCCATAACTATCCAAAGGTACAACATCAATATCAACCACATCTACTAGTTTTGATGCAATAAAAAATATAGTCTTACACTGTTTGGTTACATGTAATTTGGATTTATCACAGACCCAACAAGGAGGGTAAGGTATTGGATGAGGCTTAGTTTATTATCCCAATTTCTTAACCAAGGATTCTGAAATCAAATTTACTTGTGAGTATGGATCAAACAAGCTTTCCACTTTAGTATGTTTCATTACGACTCTAAATTGGAACAATTCGTTCCTCTTTCATTCATCAAAAAGGGACTCGTTTGAATAACTTGTACTTGCATGTAATTCATAATTTTCATTAGCATGAAGAGAAAGATTACCTTAGATTCCCACTACTACGATCTATGTTTCATCACTGAAATCAGATCTAAGGTCCTATTATATAGTTGACACCATATTCGCTATTTCTTCCCGCAACATATCTTTGGTTCCAACTGCAAATGAAAATTCCAACAATGATCATCATCATGGGGTTGCTTCCTAAAATATGTGCAAGATGGCTTTGCTCCTTCCTCCTTCTTCATTGTAACTACCTTCATGTCATTTCCCTTTCCTTTTCCTTTCAACATTCCATTATGAGGTTTGAAATATGATTTCTTGGAGTGGTGTTCTTTGTTATTCTTTACCCTACTTTCAAGGTGAATGGACTTCACACTCGTCACATTAATAGTAGTAGGCTAAAATAATAGTAGAGAATGCCTGATGTAACTATGTAAAGAGCCAATATAATTTTTTATAGTTTCATGTGAATCAAGTGGAATGTTCAAATCAGGGAAAATTGTATTTCCTAATATTCGCAGGTAGGCTAATTTTCCATGTTTTTCAAAAAAAAATATTCACTAATTTACATTTTTTTCTAAATTGATTCGCCCAAATTGTATAGTACACCATTATTTTACCATAGAAATTGTCAAAATGTTATATCAACTAATATAAAATAATTATAAATCTAAATATTTCTACAAAAATATCACTAAAAATTTTAAAATTTACATATTGAGGACTAGTAATATTCGCCAAGGTTTCTAAACTTTAGGATAAACTTCCATCCTTAAATTCCATCATTAAAATTCAAAGTTTTTTTCCTAAACAATTTTGTGAAGCTTTGCCCAATTTGACCCTTTCCTTGTCTTAATATTTTCGT
Source organism: Pinus albicaulis (assembly GCA_034641835.2). Lineage (NCBI taxonomy): Eukaryota > Viridiplantae > Streptophyta > Pinopsida > Pinales > Pinaceae > Pinus > Pinus albicaulis. The sequence goes on from JAXQQM020064797.1 coordinate 37,532, forward strand.
TCCATTAAAGCCTTTGTTGATGACCCAAAGCATAAAACTGATCATTTGATGTAGAAACAAAATTGGACTAAGAAGAAGCGATATTACCCAACTCTTTCTTGCCCTTCTACAAATTTCTCTCCCACCAAACGAGAGTGGTGCCACTCAGTCTAAGGGATTTTAACTACAGCTTTGCCTCATCCTTCTCGATATTTTTTATCCAACAAAAAACCTTGATCTGTCTAACCCAATTGTTTAGTTTCTCTACATTATATTATCTGTTATATGTTGGAAAATCAAACTTTAAATATAGCTTAAAAAATGGCTTCTTAGATGTATTTTTATGATGCGCATTAAAATGATGAGAAGATGTAGAATGATGAGAAGATGAACAAAACCGAATTTCGCTGGTAGATGGAGAGTGAGGAGGCTCTCCCCTGCCACCTCCATGGTGTACCAGTGAATGATCATCAGACTATTTCTTATCATGCTTGATTGTACTCTCATATTCTACAAACAACTTGTCAACTTTGTTTGCCATGTTGAAGAAGATCTTGCGATAATTTCTCTCTTATTATTCTTGTGCACCCTCATCTGCAATGTTTCAACTTCGTGGTACATGCCCCACTACAATATCAAAGGATTTAAGTTTTTGTTCACCTTTTTAGAGATTGTTCAAAGATAGAATTCACTCATCCGATGCGCATCAAGAATACCTGTTTTGATACCAAACTTGATCGAGATGTTTTAACTTCAAGGATGCATACAAAATTGGATATAAAGGAGCAATGTATTAACGAAGTGACTTAACATGTGAAAAAAAATCCAAAATCTTAAATAAAACATAAGATCAAAAGCACAAAAATGATTTGATTATGGATTTCACCCAATTTGGGCTACATCTTCGAGCCTTGCTCAAAGTGGGGAGGCCTTCTTTCATTAAGTGGCAGCAAAAAAATAAGTTACACACAACTTTAAAAAAAAATGACCCTTATACCTCTAATTTGGATGATGGTCTGAAAATGGAGACCTAGGCTAGAGAAATAGACTCCACAATTCGATTTGTCATGCGAAAATGTGTAAAATTGACTATAAACTTGTCAAATTATGACACTCGCACCTTTTGTACTTTGAGGAAATATTTTTAGCATCTAAATAGATCCCTGACTCATGGTTCCACCACCCCTGGCAGCTGTCGGTTTAGCTCTCTGCAAGTCCCCCCATTCGAATGGCATAAGAGAGCTTTAAATGTAATTTAGAGGGTGGAGTTACCAAATCAAGTTGTTTGGCTTGTTGGAAAACGTTAGCAAGTTTAGGCATTAGCTTGGGGCATATCGGGTTCAAACCAGTCACACCATGTTATGGCTTGGACATTGAATTAACATGGTTGTCAGTTTTTTTTATTATGTTTTAAATTAAATTGGGGACTTCCTGATTCGCGGTTCGGCCCAAATGGGTAGGGTGGGCTCGATCCCGGTCGGTCCCATATCACATAGTATAATTCCATGTGTGGGGTTGGGCGGGCGGTGGCCTGCCCATCGAGTACAACATATATATATATATATATGGTGATGTGGTTGGGTCTGCTGATATATAGTCCAATTGTTTAAAATTTTCCCTTTGATTTTTAAGGGCCACTGTGAAAATTAAGTAGGCAACAAATTAACCCATTGCGATGGTTATATTCCATGTGTGAGGACTCTGTAAAATTTTTTCCTCATTAGTGACTACCACTTGGCCAATTTTGACGAGAAATTTGACCAGCTATAACTTGAGAATACAAACTCGGATTTGAGTATCGTTTGCACCGTTGGAATCCAGGAAATGAGCTCTACAGCTGGTTCATGGTTCCACTTCCATACGATGGATTTTATTTTTGATCTATTTTCAAGGACACTTCCATTTCTGGATACATTTGTATCACAAACCTTGAGGATTGTGGGTTGAAGTCTCATCCTAGTGTTAGGGGTAATTTTCCCATGATATTTCCTAATTTTTTTACAAGAACACTTATGTTGTATTCTATGTTAACAATAATAGCTTACTTGGGAACTAGAGTTCCTTATTTATCCGACTTTATATTTAGGTTTATGTTACTTTTGTGATTTATACAGTTCATGATGTTGAATCTCTCCTTTATCTGCATAGGAATATTAATATACTCACTCCTCGGTTATGTACAAAACTTCTTAGAGTTTGTCATAAACCCTCACTTGTTCTGTGTTCTCGAAAGGTAATGTATATTAATTTGTAAATATTTTTGAATTTATTTTATTTAAGCTATAGTGGATAACAATACGATCACTTTGGTAAGAACACTGTTAATAACCTTAGATGGTGAAATTTTTTTGTGTTGTTCATGTTTAAATATATATATTTAGGTTTCCAAAATTTGTCTCCGTGAAAAAAAAAATTCCGTTGGTCGTAGATCATGGTTTTGATTAATAAATTTCTAAGCATGTTTACAAAACCCTATTCAACCCATGATAAAATTTCTTGATATGTTCCTTGTATCGTTGGATATCGAATAGTTCAACCCCAACCATATAGGACTTGGTATGTTCTAGGATTTTTTTAAAAATAAAAACAATTATAAAGCTCATTTATTCTCTTTCCATAATGATCTAGAAATAAGGTTCACAGTTAGACCTACTAATATATATTTTTTGAATTACCCTCTACTGGATGCAGCCTTTAATTTCTCTGGCTCTGGACCCCCGTATATCCACCAAAAGTAACCCTAATTGGAATTGTTTAAGAAAAATATTTATAACATAATACAATTTGTTTCATTTTAACATAATACAAGAACTTGAACATGTTGGTTCTAAGTGTTGGTGTGTAGACTAGTGTTTTCTAGTCCATAATATTTTCTATTGACATAATTATTTCTAGGATTTATTTTTAAAATATATAGTTTTCTTTTATCAATGTATTGTACAGTAATGATATCCTTTGAAGTTAGCTTCTATTCCTACTTTTGTTTCTGTGTTAATCCCTTATTTGAATAGGGAAAGAATAATCAATGTTATGAAGTACGATTATGTTTATGTATTAATCCCTTGTCTGAATAGGTAGATACTAATCAATGTTATGAACTACAATATGAATATTAATATGTTTGATTTTATTCACATACATAGTTTCTTGCTCTTGTTCAGCAAGTTATTCATTTTTCATTTTCCTACAAGGGTTTGGTTATTTTGTTCTCTAGATTTCCTCTCTTTCTATTATACAGATGATCTCAGGTGAGCTAGAACTAGACTCAACCAACATCTTCCTATCCCATGAGTTATATTTATAGTCATGATGTCGAGTGAGGTAAACTTGACTCCTCCAAATTCTTCCCAACCCACCAGATAATAGTTCTATCTTTATTTTGTGTACATGCATGTGGTCTAGGGATTGCGCCTAGGTGTCTGGTTATCTCTGTCCTAGTGAGACCCTAACCCAACACTAATTGTCTTCATCCCAACCATTCCCTAGTTCTTAATCACAAAATACAAGCTTTCTTTCAAAGTTAAGCTCCTTTAGCTCGTTAATCAATCTACATCATTCACATGTTAAATACTTATATTCAAGAAACAACAATTTTTCTAAAGATTGTCTTAGATATTAAACTACAAATCCCTCTATTAAATGTTTTAAAATATTTCACTGTTTCTCTATTTAAGCTTATATGGTTTTCTAATGTTGTTACAATTTTATTTAAAACTTTGCATTGCATTAAAACTTTACATAGAAATTCAAAATTTGAATAAAAAACATCTGCAACCCACCCTACTCTTGCTCTGCAGCATCAACCTTACCAACCACAATGCACCCAAGCAATTTGATTACAACACCAAAAATCCAAGAAATGCCAAACAAAAAACCAAACTTCCGTAAATATGAAATTCCATAAACATGCAAACTCTTTTAGCATCCACCACCATAGCACCCATTTTAAAATGCATCAATATACCACCCATTTTTTAGAATCCAGCACTATTAACATTTATATTGATGTTGGATTCTAGAAACAATAATAAGTAACTAGTAGTAAAAGTAGTCATCTCAATTGAAAAAACCAGAGGAAAATTGATAGAGAATATATATTTTCAAATGATCTATTCTACCCAGCTACCTCTCATTCTACCAAACTTAAGTAGTGCTAAGATAAGTACTTATTTAGATATAATTTAAATATAAAAAAATCATTTAATTATATTAACTTTTATCATTTTTATTAACTTTTAATAAATTTCATGATGAATCTATCATTTTACATGTTTCCTCTTTTTTCTAACGTACTAAATTACTTTATTTAAATACATGATGTTTAATTATTAAATCAAGGTTAATATATAATATTATTTTATTTTGTAAATACAGGAAAAAAAGTTATTTAAATATACATCAGTTGAACAAATTATATCATAGTTTGAGCCTAACATATAATAAACGAATTCATCAACTAAGTTTTACGTTTCCCGCTCATAGATTTTTAACGAACTTTAACACTTTGCATAGACTTTAAAAATGGCATCGCATCCCTTTGGCATCACTTCCCTTGCCCCTTGGTTGAGTCGTCGATTTAGCACTCAACTAAGAATATGCGCTCTTCATTAAATTTGTTTCTCTATAAAAAAAAAAATTTTTAAAAAATAAAAACTAAATGTCAACCAACTACTGTCTTCCTAAATCTCATATATATTTTTATAGATGAATTAATTTATTTGGTATCAATTAAATAAAGAATACCAACATGTAGCATAGATAGTTTGAAAAATATTTTTTATTATTTAATAATTTTTATGATAAAATAAGGTAAATTTCTATAATTTAAAACATTGGTACTAGTATTATTATATTTTGGTTTTTAATGTATATATTAATTTTATTTAATATTTAATATTAATATTAGTTTGAAATAAAGTTATAATTTATCTAATTTTATGATTACTTTTTTAATTTTAACAATGTTAGATGTTAGTTGTATTATACCCTAAATATTTTGAGAATTATAATCAATTAATATGACATTCTATTATTACTAATAATTTAAAATAAAGCTGTGATTGACACAACCTTTATGATAGAGATATCTTAATGTAAAGTCAAATTAAATAAATATATAAATAAAATATTCAATAAAATAACATTATTAATGTAATGTAAATATTTTGAACTAAGTCAAAATAAAATAGAAAAAGTAAAAAACCAACAAAATAACAATAACTTTATAAAAGTAAAATAAAAATGATTCATGTTATTGACTCATGATATTCATGTGAAATATAACTTATTTAAAAAAAAGAGTTTAAAAATGTCTACATTCATTTTAATTATGGATCTACCAAAAACTAAAAAGAATCAAATAATTTCTTAAAATATAAACTTTTTAAAATAAAAATAAAAAAATTAATTCTTTTTTAATACTTAATAAATCTATCATTAAAATAAATCTAAATCAACTTAATTAATTTTAATAATTTATTTAACTATAACTAATAAAAGATATATTATAAAATAAATATATTGAAACTTACATAAATAATGATCATGCTAATTTTATTTGTAACCATTCCATTATTTATATGACTCTGCTAGTTTTATTACCCGACTACCCACTTCATTAATTTTACCTTTTCCATTCCAAAAAATAATTATAATTTATTGCTTTCACGAGTTCACTAAGTCTTCTTACTTTATGGTTTTAAGTTTCCGAAATTTTCTTTCTCACGTTACGGACGTTTCATTGCCTTAACAAGAAAACCTTATATATGGGCAAGTTTACTCCTCGGACCTTCACGCCAAATAAAATTTGATAATCCCGGACTCAGTTACTTAGTCTCAATAGTTATATAATATGTTGCATGAGTTGCATGAGTTTCTAGAACGTGGAAATGTTGGAAACTTGGGTGCGGGTGTCCGGAACGGCTAGAGGTTTCCCTAAAAATTATAGGAAACGGCTAATTGGGAGCGGTAATATTATATATAAAAAAAATAAAAATAAAATAAAATAAAATAAAATTAATTACATAATTTATCTATCAAATGGGTTTGATACTTTGTACTTGTCAAAGGAACGTCAATGTTACTAATTCTATAAATGTCAGACACATCATTGATGCATTTACTAATTTAATATAATTTTTTATTGTGAAAAAATATAATATCTTTACAAGAACCAGTCTAGAGAGTCTCTCTGAAACTGAAAGGAAATGAAACTAACATACTAATGGCAAGAGGAATTTCACATAAGGGAAGAAAGAAACTAGAGTTTAGACATCACATAAAACAAGACTAAAAAATGAAATAGCCCCACAGAAGAGCTCACAAACAGAAAGGACATAAAAGAAGAAATCCTTGAAAAGTTAAAGCCCTCACTATTCGAGTTTAAATGTCTAGAAAAAACAAAGCATTTGGAAACTCACTGAGCGCAGAGAACTGCTGCTTCAGGCACTGTTTGCAAATGAATACAAGGTTGCACTCTTAAACAAGTTAACAATTACAGTGATGGAGTGAATGGAGGACAAACTTTATGAAAGATTGTGAGTGAGTTTTGCGAGTAAAAGATTTTTTTTTGCATGTACTTTGAGAAGGGAAGTTTTTTTTGGCAGATTTTGGGGCAAATTCACAGAAACGAAGTTTCTTTTTTGGAAAAACTTACTAAAAACGTTTAAAGAAGTTTTGTTTTGGTGGTAAGTTTTGTTGGAAACGCCGGAACGTCAATCATCATAATGGTCAAAGATTGTGGACCATGCCCCAGTTCCGGTCGCAACTTCTACCGAAAATGGTAAGTTCCCACATAGTTCGAAAGCTCCCGGGAATGGAGGTACCTCTAGAATGAGTTTCCCACTTCTCAAGAGAGGTTCCCATGCAACAGAGGTTATATAAGCAGTTGCAGGACATGGTGCGTCTATTTTCCCTCTGTTCCATTCTGGGATTTAACCAATTCAATTCATTTTTCGTCAATTCCCTCTCAACCCGAAATGGTCATCAAACAAAAAGACGTAGCCAGAGCTCCCGTGGTTCTCAACACACAAATTGTTGGGCTTGACTTTGTGAAGGAGTATTACAATGTTCTTGTTTCGTTTGTAAGCAATTAAAAAAAAATTCTTGAATGTGGAATATAAAACTTTAATGCCTAGTAAAAACATACCTCCAGCTATTAGTGCCTCACAAAACTCTGATTCTGATGAGAAATTCCAAGAAAGCCATTATGCACAAAGAATATTCAAATGGTCCTCAATGTTTCCATGGATTTCCCAGATTTTTACGAAATCAAACCCAAACTCTAACCCTCTTTCATTATCCAAAGAGCTCTAAGGTTTGAACTCTTAAAAGAAGAAATAAATTGCGTCGATCAGCCTCTCGCTAACTACTCTCTGACCATATAAATGAAAGACTGCACAAGCAGGATATGCGAAAATAAAGATGTGTGGGGAAAGATGAAAGAACTTGCTCTGCGTTTTCCCCTTCTTCTCAGAAAACAAGATCAGGACCTGCGGGTTATTAAAACAGAACTCTATGGATCTTTTCACTTAACTGCCCTTGACAAGGCCTTTGAAAACCCTTGGACAATGTAAGTAGAAAGAAAAAGGATACAAGAAATTTGAAGGGACTTCCAAGCTCTGCTCACTCTAACTTGATGGTGTAAAGCTGAAGGGGATTGATTTAGTGAGCTTGGGGACCAAACAGAAGAATTTATAGCCAAGCTTCCATCAAGCTTCTATTGGCTATGTGTCAAGTGTTCCACAAATCACGGTAGTGTTCCTTCAGTAGCTCCAAACAATAAATTAATTATCTGGAGTTGATTTCCATAATTTAAGAAAATTACTGCAATTGGTTTCCATAAATTAAGGAAACAAATGCAGATCAATTTTCAAAAATTGGCACATTGGGAGAGGGAGCATAACATTCTCCCACTTGGTCCATACTTCCAATATTAATGTCTCATCTTAAAACCCATTGATAATCTTTATCAAGTAATAGATACATGAATCGTGACGATAAGTCCTCTAATGACAAGTATTATCTTCCATGTATTACTATGTATTTATTTCTATTAAAATTTATGTGGCAACAATTTCTTAATGAATAAAGCCTATGTTTATTCTTGGTCCTACACAGATGAATTCTCTCAAATCAAATTAAGGTGCACATAAATATGAGAAAAACATCACAATAATTAAGAATTTCATTAAAAAATAACATTGTTCATACAATGAGAAACTACATAATGGAACCAAGTCCCATATTCATTACATGATCCTTGAATTTAAACGGTGGCATGCCCTTAGTCAAAGGATCAACGATCATCAATTCAGTGCTAACGTGCTCAATCACCATTTTCTTTTCTTTAACACGTTCCCTTATAGCTAAATACTTAATGTCGATGTGTTTATTTCAACTCCCACTTTTATTGTTTTTAGCCATAAAAACAACAGCTAAATTGTCGCAATATATTCTCAATGGCTTAGATATAGAATCCATAATTCTAAGCCCAGAAATGAAACTCTTAATCCATACACCATGTAATGTAGCCTCAAGATAGGAGACGAACTCAGCTTCCATAGTAGAAGTGGCAATCAAGGTCTACTTGGCACTCCTCCATGATACAGCTCCACCGGCCATCATAAAGATGTATCTTGATGTTGATTTGCGTGAATCAACACATCCAGCAAAGTCAGAATCTGAGTAGCCAATTGCTTCCAAATTGTCCGTCTATCTATACATAAGCATGTAGTTTTTGGTTCGTTGAAGGTACCTCATTACTTTCTTTGCAGCTCTCCAGTGGTCTAAACCTGGATCACTCTGATATCATCCCAACATTCCCACAAAAAATGCAATGTCAAGTCTTGTGCAGACTTGAGCATACATTAGGCTTCCAACAGCAGAAGCATATGGAATGTTCTTCATTTGTTCCCTTTCAAATTCGTTCTTCGGGCATTGGTTCAAACTGAACCTATCACCCTTCAAAATGGGAGCGACACTTGTTGAACAATCCTTCATCTGAAATCTCTCTAAAATTTTATTAATATAGATTTCCTGAGACAGACCCATGATGCCTTGAAATCTGTCTCTATGGATCTTAATGCCAATGACATAAGATGCCTCACCCATATCCTTCATATCGAAATTTTTAGAGAGGAATTGTTTCACCTCATGTAGCAAGCCCTTATCATTGGTTGCTAGCAAAATATCATCCACATATAAAACAAGAAAACAGATTTTACTCCCACTGAATTTCAAGTATATACATTCATCCATAATGTTTTCTACAAAACCGAAAGAAGAAATTACATTATGAAATTTCAAATACCATTGGTGGGATTCTTTTTTTAATCCATATAATGATTTCTTGAGCTTGCAAACCAATTGCTCCCCATCACTAGAGGAGAATCCTTCAGGTTGTTTCATGTAAACCTCCTCCTCTAGATCTCCATTGAGAAATGTCGTTTTCACATCCATTTGGTGCAAATCCAAGTCAAAATGGGCTAGTAATGCCATAATAAAACACAAGGAATATTTCTTAGATACAGGAGAGAAAGTCTCCATGTAATCGATTCCTTCTTTTTGAGTGAATCCCTTTGCAACAAGTCTTGCCTTGTATCTCTCAATGTTTCCCAATGAGTCTTTCTTTGTCTTAAAGATCCATTTACATCCAATGGCTTTTCACCATTATGCAACTCAACAATATCCAAACTTCGTTACTCTTCATAGAATTCATCTCTTCCTTCATGGCATCGTACCATAATTCTGATTCTTTGCAACTCATGGCTTGTGAAAAATACTCGGGATCATTTTCGACTCCAATGTTGTAGTCAGATTCTTGCAGATACAAAACATAATAATTAGGAATTGCTTATCTCTGTGGTCTAGTAGATCTTCTTAATGTTGTACCACCATCTTCCTGAGAAGTATGTGGTTCAACTCGTTGTTCAAAATTCTTGGCAATTCTTGAACTATCTGATCTATTGGAATGTCATCAGCAGCATGTGTAACTTCAGCAATTGGTTGTTCAACACTAGTTTGTACTTGAGGGGTGATGTGAACAATAACTAATCTATCACTTGAGGTGGAAGGTTGAGATTCTGAATGATCCTTCTCAGAAACTATGTTCCTGGTTTGATCGCTCCCACTGATCAAGTCATTTTCAAGAAACTTTGCATTTCTTGATTCCACAATCCTAATGCTATTAGATGGACAATAAAATATATAACCTTTAGACCTTTCAGTATATTCAATGAAATACCCACTAATGGTCCTTGGGTCTAGCTTCTTCTCTTGTGGATTATATATTCTCACTTCAGACGGGCATCCCCAAACGTGCATATGTCGCAAAATCGGTTTCCAACCTTTCCATAATTCAAATGGCGTTTTAAGAAAAACCTTGGTTGGAACTCGGTTTCAGATATACACTATCATCTTAAGTGATTTATTCCACAAGGATTTAGGAAGATTGGAGCTCCTAAGCATACTCTACACCATGTCCAATAATGTTCGTTTTCTTCTTTCTGCTACACCATTCTGGTCAGGTGAACCAGGCATGGTGTATTGGGCAACAATCCCATGTTCTTGAAGAAATTTTGCGAACAGCCCAAGTGCTTGTCCATCTTCTGTGTATCTACCATAATATTCTCCACCTCTATCTGATCTCACGATCTTAATTTTCTTGCCACATTTTTTCTCTAATTCAACCTTAAAAATCTTAAAGGCATCTAATGCTTTGCTCTTTTTACGAAGCATGTAGAGATACATATATTGTGAGTAATCATCTATAAAAGAGATGAAGTATCTCTGACCATGTGAGTCCATGTCTGGACTACATATATCAGTATGTATGATCTCTAATATGTCCAAACTCCTATTGGCACCTTTCTTTAACTTGTTGGTCTGCTTTCCCTTTATGGAGTCCACACAAGTCTCAAAATCAGTAAAATCCATAGTATTAAGTACCCCTTTATTTACCAATCTTTTAATTCTTTCTATGGAGATATGACCTAGTCTCCGGTGCCATAATTTAGAGGAATTTTCATTAATAACACATCTTTTAGTGCCAGTGTGAACATGCATTGAATCATAAGTGATATTGTTTTGTAAATTAATGCAGTAAAGACCATTAGACAAAATACCATTCCAAAAATAACCAAATTTATAAAATAAGCTGAAGGATGTTTCTGAAAATTTAAAGGAATATCCAAAAGGTACAAGCCTTGAAATTGAAATCAAGTTTCTAGAAAAACTTGGTACATAAAAAGTCTTTTATAATTCTAAAGCAAAGCCACTACTTAAAGTTAAATAGCATGTTCCTATAGCTTCCACATGCGAGCCCATCTTGTTTCCTGATAAGATGCTTTGGTCACTACCCACTGGCTTCCTTAGGTTTTCCAAACCCTGCAAGGAATTCAAAATCTGAATTGTTGATCCATAATCAATCCACCAAGTGTTAATATTGAAATTAACCATATTAGATTCATAACAAACAAACGAGATTGGATTACCTTTGTCTGCAAGCAATTTCTGAAATTTGGTGCATTCCTTCTTCGTGTGTCCCTTCTTTTTATAGAAGAAACACTTGGAATTATTCTTGATATCAGCTTGGGGAGATATTTTACCTTTCCCTTTTTGATTGGCTTGAGATTTGCCCTTTCCTCGCGTTGCCACATTGCACTTTATCCCATTTCCATCACCAGTGTCTCTTCCTCTTGAACACACATGGTCATGAGTTCATTAATTGACCATTTATCCTTATGTGTGTTGTATGAGATTTTGAATGGCCCATATTGGTGCGGAAGGGTGTTTAGGATCTAGTGCACGAAGAAAGAATTTGATATTTCAACCTTGAGTTTCTTCAATTGAGCCACAGTGTCCCTCATTTGCATGATGTGCTCGCGAACATCTTTCACACTGGTGAGCCTTAAGGATGAGAACTTCATGATTAGGGTGCTTGCTAGTGCCTTGTATGAAGTGATGAATTGATCATTAATGGCTTTCAGCAAGTCTCAGACCTTTTCATGTTGCTCAATGGAACCACAAATACCAGCTGAAATTTTAGTCTTAATGAACATTACTCTTACGTGATTATATCGTTCCCATCGTTCATAAAGCGTGATGCCCACTGCAGTGCTAGTATTATTTAGTGCCGGTGGTTAATCTTTCATAATAGCATAGTCAATATCCATCCACCCCAAATGAAGGAGAACTCTCTCCTTCCAGACCTTATAGTTATCTCCCTTAAGTTGAGGGATATCAGTACGAATTTTAGAGAAATTTGCGGGTTGTACAACTGCATAAAATTAAAGATCACATGCTTATGTTAAAATTGAGGCCTAAATAAAATTTCATGCTTTACCAATGTAAATCATGCTTAAAATTGAATCTGATGAGATAAAAATTGTCTGTAGACCAAATTTTCAATTCAAGCATATTAGAGTATTCTTTATGATAGAATATATCAAATTATTTACTTAATTCATAATTCTAAGGGTATATTATGACTATAATTTGATATAAATTCTATCTCAGTTTTGAACTTTATGATAAAACTATTAACGCATAACTCCTGTGGATAAGTTATGAATATTTTATCCTAATTAATTACATAAATATAACAAAAATTCCTGTGGGATAAAATTTATTATATTTAATATAATTAATTACAATTAATATCTAAATATTCTTTATGTGATCCTAATCAATCATAATATATAATTTTATTTAATTAGAGATGTTGTGGTTATTCTCTAATCAATTTAAAATTATATGGATCACTAGATATTATTTCTTATAAAAATTAACAATATAAAAGAATAACGACAATTTGCATAAATAAAACTATAATATTCATGCATATTGAGCAAAAATTAGACATATTTCCAAATAAATGTTTTAATTCAGAAAATTCTAAAAATAAAACATTTAGCCAAACTTAGACACATTTGCAAATAAATGCTTTATTTCAGAAAATTCCAAAAATAAAACATTTAACCAAACATGTCTATAAATCACCAAGGCACAGATGTAACTTTGCTCTGATACCAAATGTAAGCAATTAAAAACCAATTCTTGAATGCGGAATATAAAACCTTAATGCCCAGTAAAAACATACCTCCAGCCATTGGTGCCTCATAAAACTCTGATTTCGATGACCAATTCCAAGAAAGACACTATGCACAAAGAATAGTCAAATGGTCCTCAACGTTTCCATGGATTTCCCAGATTTTTACGAAATCAAACCCAAACTCTAACCCTCTTTCGTTATCCAAAGAGCTCGAAGGTTTGAACTCTTAAAAGAAGAAATAAATTGCGTCGATCAGCCTCTCGCTAACTACTCTCTGACCATATTAATGAAAGACTGCATGAGCAGGATATGTGAAAATAAAGAGGGGTGGGGAATGATGAAAGAACTTGCTCTGCATTTTCCCCATCTTCTCAGAAAACAAGATCAGGACCTGCAGGTTATTAAAACATAACTCTATGGATCTTTTCACTTAACTGCCCTCGACAAGGCCATTGAAAACCCTTGGACAATGTAAGTAGAAAGAAAAAGGATACAGGAAATCTGAAGGGACTTCCAAGCTCTGCTCACTCTAACTTGATGGTGTAAAGCTGAAGGGGATTGAGTTAGTGAGCTTGGGGACCAAACAAAAGCATTTATAGCCAAGCTTCCATCAAGCTTCTGTTGGCTATGTGTCAAGTGTTCCACAAATCATGGTAGAGAACTGCAGTGGGAGTAATGGGCCACTTCAGTAGCTCCCAACAATAAATTAATTATCTACAGTTGATTTCTGTAATTTAAGGAAATTACTGCAATTGGTTTCCATAAATTAAGGAAACAACTGCATATTAGTTTTCATGTTGGGAGAGGGAGCGTAACATCCTCTCCCCAATCGCTAAACAAATTTTACGATGATCGCAGTACACTGAGTTGCCCACCGCTGAACGGTCAAAATTTTTCACTTCCTACTATCATTCAGTAGGAGATAGCATCTCCAGTGGAGATAAAAAATGATGGACTCACTGACTTTTTTAAATAATGGATTAGTGGTTCTGTAAGTGGGTCAATTACCTTTATAGAATATAAAATTTTCATACTAATTACTATATATATTAATTATATTAAAATTAATTTATAATATGAAATTTATATTAAACTTATATATAGATGATTATTCTTTGAAAACAATAGGTATGAACAAATCATCATGAGGAGAGGTAGTTGGTTGATGGTGAGAATGTATGGATCTCTCTATATTTAAATATAGATAAAAATTCGAATATGAATTTGCTTTTGATTATTTGTAGGGTATTGGTGTCAGAAATATTATTATTATTATTATTGTTAAAGTATTGGTGTGAGGAAATAAGTTGATGAATATCTTAATATAAGTAAAATTGTGTAGAGTAATAATGATGATTGAAATTCGTGAGAGTAAGGTTCATATGGCTTGCGAGTAGACTCTCCTTTCAACATCTAGTATTTCTGGCTTGCACGTTGTTGCAATACTCTTGTGTTATATGGCAACCGAGTGTTGATCCTTGACCTCCCATAGGATAGTTCAAAAAATTACTTATTCACCACGTGCTTAAAAAATAATGATGATTTTATTAGGTAGTGAATAAATTGTTGTAAATTTTGAATATAAATGAAATCGAGATATATATTTTTAATATTTTTTCAATTAAATTTATGATATAAATAATTTTATATAGAAATTTTGAATTATCAAATGTAATTTTTTTGACAATGAAGAAAATCTAATCTCAGCAAAGCTAATAAATAAGATAGCGACCCCAACATTTTATTAAAATAAATAGTTATTTAAAAAATAATTTATTATAAAATGAAAATTAAATTGATTAAAAACTTATTTTAATATTAAATTAAAAAAATTAGATTTAACAAGCGTAAATAATAAGTGAAAACAGGGAAATAAAAACAAATTAATAATAATGTAATATATAATAAATTGGAAATAAATCTAATAATTAAGCCATGTAAGTTAAAAATATTATTATTAATTAATATTGGTAATATAATTTTTAATATTATGTAACTAAATTAAAATATAATATAATAATATTAGAATAAAGTAACTCAGTAAATCTTCCTACTTTTAATCCTATTATATTAGTTTTCTACCTATTCCTTTTCAGAAATGTTTTGACCTAATTTTCTAGGTATTCCTTTTGAGAAATGTTTTGACCTAATTTTCTAGGTATTCTTTTTGAGAAATGTTTTGACCTTTTAATTACAATGGTTTATAAACGTTGAACTTTTATGATATTTCTCCTTTAATATTGATTTAAGGTTTCGAAATATCTATTTTCTGGCCAACGTTCACCAAGGCTTTAACCAAAAAACCTTATATAAGGACAAGTTTGCTTCATGAATAAACAGATCTTCGGAGCTATTGATAATCCTGAAATTAGTTGTACAGAGTTTTTTTCCCAGTAGTAATATAACCGGTCGCAGGACAAGGTGTGTTTATTTCCCTCTGCTTAATCCCGCGACTTCAGAAAATCAATTCAATCTTCCTCACTTCCGTCTCAGCGGAAATGGCCGTCCAACAGCAAGACATAGCCAGAGGGCCCGTGGTTTCGAATGCACAAATTACTGTGCCTGACTTTGTAAAGCAGTATTACAATGTTCTTGTTGATTCTCCCAAATCGCTATGCAAATTTTACGAAAATCCCAGTATACTCAGGCGCCCATCCCTGAACGGTCAAATTCTTTCACTTAATACTCTCATTCGGCAGCAGATAACATCTCCAGACCATAATAAATTTAATGTGGAGATCAAAACAGTGGACTCACAGGCTTCTCACAATAATGGAGTACTGGTTCTGGTATGTGGGTCAATTATCTTTAGGGACAATGGAACACGCTCCTTCACTCAGACCTTTTTCCTGGCTCCTCGGGAAAATAGGTATTTCATATTTAATGATATTTTTAGGTATGTAAATGAAGAACCACATCAACAGGAGCCCAATTTTCTCCAGAAAAATGGCTACCCTAAAGAACATTATGTAGCCCATGCGGATGCCGTCTCAGAACCAGTTATCGTGTCTGAAATGGAATCTAAGGTTCAGATTAGTGTGGTTAAGCAACCCACAACAATAACGGAGGAGGTACACGTGGGGAGGAAAGAAGTGGCATCAGGATCAGGTGGGCAATTGCAGAATATTTCCGCAGTGGAGCAGGATCACAATCAAGGGCAACCCACAGCTACCCAAGAAACTCCAGCTGTATTTCAAGGTGCACCAGAAAAGTCTCGGGGTTTCAATGTTGAAGAAAATGCAGAAGAAAGTCGGTGCTCTATTTTTGTCAGCAGGTTGCCTGTTCGTATTACGCCTCCTGAAGTTGAGGAAGAGTTCAAGAAGTTTGGGGCAATTAAGCCTTCCGGGGTTCAAGTTAGGACTAGGAGAGGACATAGATCCAGGTACGCTTCTGTGGAATTTGAAGAAGAAGCTTCAGCCCAGGCTGCAATTCAGGCATCCCCTATTCCAATCCGTGCGCGAAAGGTAGCTGTCAGTGCGATCCGTCCAACACAGACAGATGCCTTACCATCTACTCTGAGCATTGCAGAAGAAAGTGGGTGCTCTATTTTTATCGGCAACTTGCATGCTGATATTACGCCTAGCCAAGTTGAGGAAGAGTTCAAGAAGTTTGGGGCAATTAAGCCTTCTGGGGTTCGTGTTAGGAACAGAAGAAGATTCAGTTACGCTTTTGTTGAATTTGAAGACGCAGCTTCAGCTCGGGCTGCAATTCATGCATCCCAAATGAGGTATATTCAAATGGGTGAGCGAACGCTAACTGTCAGTGCGAGGAATCCCAAATGAGGCATATTCAAATGGGTGAGCGAACGGTAGCTGTCAGTGCGATGCGTAGAGAGGGCTTCAGAAATGATGGACCAATTACTATTCCTATGGCGGTCAAGGATATGGGAGAAGCGATCTTGTCAACAAAAGAGCCAGGAAGATAGAATTTTGAAAAGCTAGAATTTAAAGCACGTGTTGGAATTTTGATACCATTTTTAGCATTCTACCATTATGAGAATGTGTTTTTTCTGTCGTCTTGTTTATCATAAATGTAGTTTTCAATGCATCTTGTGGAGAAATAATAACCGGATTATCAAGTTTGTGCCTCCATAAGTCATTAAGTAAACCTGATATCAAGTTTGGGCCTCCATAAGTCATTGAGGAAACCTGCTTATATATGTACAAATGATTTATGCAAAATTTATATGTATATAACACGATCTTGATTTGTTGATATATTTACAGTTTAAGCAAATATACTTATTGATATACTATTTTATGTGAGAAGCATCATTTACAGGATCCCACATGCTATTTATTGATATACTTTTTTATGTGAGAAGCATCATTTACAGGATCCCACATGTTATTTATTGATATATTTTTTTTCCTGGTGAGAAGTATTCATGTTAGATATGTTATTTATTGACATTTTTTTTTTTAATGTGAAAAGTATTGTTGTTAAATGGTGTGGAAGGATAGATAGATTTTATATATAAACAAATGTATGTTTATTTTTAGAATTGTAAAATATTATAAAATATTTAAATGGAATATAAAGTTTTGATATTAAAGTATTATATACATTAACTATATTAAATTTATTTTATAATATATTAGTGATAGATGGCTATTTTTAAAAAATAATAAGCATAAACTAATAATCAGCTTCGTGACCAGGTTGATGGTGGGAATGTATGGATGAGTGCATATTTAAATATAGTTTAGAATTTGAATACGAATTTGCATTTGATTATTTGTAGGGTATTGGTGTGAGAAAATGAATTGATGGAAATTTTAAAATAGATAAAATTATGTAGAGTGGTAATGATGGTTGTATTAGTGTATATATTGTTGTAGAATTGAAGATAAATGAAAGTGAGATATGTATTTTTAATAAGCTTTAACTGAATTAATAATATTTATATTTATTTATCTATTTAACTGTATATGTATATAGATTTATGATGGTTTTTTTTCTTTCATAAGATTCATGACATAAATAGTTTTGTATGGATATTTTGAATTATTGAGTGTGATTTGTTTTCAAAATAAAAATGAGGAAAAAATAATTTAGAAAAAGAAAATAAATAAAAGAAATTTAAAATTTTACTAAAATGTATAATTATTTGGGATCAATTTAATATTAAACAAAAATAAAATTGTTTGGAAACTTATTTTAATATTAAATAAAAAAACATGACATTTAAAAAGCATAATAATAATGGAAACAAGGAAAAGGAACAAATTAATAATAACATAATAATTATTTGGGAAAAAATCTAATAATATTAATACTAATATTTTGTAACTAAATAGATTATAGATTAAATTATTAATTAATATCAAAATTATAGGTATTTTCAAAGGAAATATATGAAAATAATTTGTGGATACGAGTATGTTTTAAAGTTGTTTTGGTTTGGTGAAAGGTTCGTCTTTCTCGAAGGTAAAATATATGTTAATGACTTAAAAGCTAAAAGGATTCTTTACAAACCAATAGTGAGTAATTTTAGGTGTTTTTCATAATGTTTTGAAAAAATAATTATAGGTTTTCCCACGATATATAGAAAATTTATATTAATTAAAATAAATCTTAAATCTTCAATTTAACAAAACAATTGATAAAAATGTTTGACACCATTACATTGATCAAAATATTGGGTGGAGTAAATAAACTATTGATCAGGATATAACTTTGATTCATATCCTTTGATCCATGTTTAATACCTCTAAAAAATTTACATTAATTAAGATAGATTTTAAGTCTTCAATTGAACAAAGTAGTTGGTAAAGCTATTTCATTTTTATTTTTTTTAGGTAAATAAAATCAACACTTGATTACCTAACACGGTTTATATATATATATATATATATATATATATATATATATATATATATATAATTCATTAATTTTTTTTATTTTCTAAAATTTGAATGGTATCAACTAATAGTATTATTATCTTATTTTTATATCCAAGTATATATTAAAAAGAAAAAACGATTTATCTTATCTTTATATCCAAGTATATATTGAAAAGAAAAAACGTGTATTTATTTTCATACTTTAGAAATACATAAACTAGCAATTGCACCGGGAGGTGCAAAGGAACGCTGAAAGGAGACGTCCCAATGATGCAAGGGGGGAAAAGAAGGCAGATGTTGAGTTAATTCTTCTCCAACTCGTCCTAGGAGAACAGAGGGAGAAGAATAAATGGCCTCAAGGCAATGAAATCAACCGAATTCACTATCATGGCGTCTCTAGTAACATAGCAATGGAATGCAGGCTTTCGGGAGGGCGTATACTTGTTATTGCGTGGGGTTATGGTCTAAGAAGTTCGAACATCAAAATATAATGAGAGGATATTGCCTTTTAATACATTTACAAGGGGAGGATTTCTATTAATATTCAAGCACTTTATAAAAGAGAGAGATAGCCTTTGTGCATTATTAAAAGGATATTCAATTGTTTTTTTATTATTATCGAATAAATTAAATGTTAAAAGTAATTAAATAATAATTAAATTTTGAATTTATATATTTATTTTATTTTTAATAATTACATGCTATGATAAGAAAAGATTTCAAAACCAATAAAAAAAGAGAAAAAAAAAGTAATAAATAATTAAATAAATAAATAAATAGAAATAAAATAAAATAAAGATATAATTAAAATTAAAAATAAAATAGATAAAAATAAATAAATAAATAAAATTAAATAAAAATTAAATTCTTAATTACAAAAACAAGAATATAATAAATAAATAAATAGAAATAAAATAAAATAAAAATTAATAAATAAATAAATAAACAAACAAATAAATAAAATGAAATAAAAATAAAATTACATAAATAACAAATGAATAATATTAAAATTAAAAATAAATATTTTTATTAAAATAAATATAAATATTTAAAATTTAAAATTCAAAGTTTGATTATGTGGTTTTCTGCACAGACGTGTAATCCCCCACAACTGGTTTCTTGTTTACATTTATAGATGAATAGACTAAAAAAATAAGCTGCGCCCTCTCTGATGTTTCGTGGTCAATGATCGCACGGCCTCTAAGAAGTCAAGAAACCCTCACACATACGGCCCCAAACACTCATGAACTCCACGAAGATGAAGCATCGTGATAAGGACGCTCAAGGAGAATTCTAACTCCTCATCTGTATCTGTCGTTTTTCACACTCACAGTTCCTCTTCAAATTCCGATCGCTCTGCATCCATTCAGCAATCCACCCATTTCATATTTAGGCGATGCTGCACATATGACATCTCATTAACCTCTGGAGATGTTTCCACTAAAAAATTGAAAGTCTGTGACGTTCACAGTCACGTTCCCTCTCTTCTTCCCTCTCGTCTGAAATTTTATCCAACTGACACGCATAATTGTATTCGGCCAATTCTCTTTCTTTGATTAACAACTCCATAAGCCCTTCGATAGACAACCCCTTATACTTTCGTTGACCGAGCTTCTCTAGAACAATTTCACTGCACTTCAGCTTTGGGCGACGTGTCGACCTGAAATAGTTTAATGATATACAATCTTCAACACCATTCAAGTCTTCCAATTCAACACAGTGATCGACGTGCAGTCTTCGAAGGCGTGTTATGTGGCCCAAACCTGGTATGCTCTTCAACTTGGAACAATCTGATACTATCAACTCTTTCAACGATACCAATGTCTTCATACTCGGTAGACTCTCCAAACTCCTGCACCCCCACAACCCCATTTTTTGAAGGTTCGTCAACCTACCCAACGACTCTGGCAAAATCTCCAAACGGAAGCAGTCAGTCAGGTACATGCACTGGAGATTTGTCAAATTACCCAGGGACTCAGGTAGCCTCTCCAAACTCCTGCAGCCATACAGACTCATCATTTGGAGACTCATCAAGTTACCTAGAGACTCTGGCAGCCCCACCAAATTCAAACAACTAGTGAAAATGATGCTTGTGAGGTTTGTCAAGTTACCGAAAGACTCTGGCATCCGGACCAAACTCTCTCCACACCCAGCGATTTCGATGCTTGTGAGGTTCGTCAGGTTACCAAGACACTCTGCCAGCCTTACCAAACTCCCAGACCAAGAGATTTTGATGCTTGTGAGGTTCGTCAGGTTACCGAGAGACTCTGGCAGCCGCACCAAACTCTCTCCAAACCCAGAGATTTCGATGCTTGTGAGGTTCGTCAGGTTACCGACACACTCTGGTAGCCCCACCAAACTCCCAGACGAAGAGAAT
The DNA here is from genome assembly GCA_034641835.2 of Pinus albicaulis. NCBI lineage: Eukaryota > Viridiplantae > Streptophyta > Pinopsida > Pinales > Pinaceae > Pinus > Pinus albicaulis. The sequence goes on from JAXQQM020064797.1 coordinate 58,785, forward strand.
TTGATGCTTGCGAGGTTCGTCAGGTTACCGAGAGACTCTGGCAGCCGCACCAAACTCCCACAGTGAGAGAGCTCCATGCTTGTGAGGTTCATCAAGTTACCGAGGGACTCTGGCAGCTGCACCAAAATTCCACAGTGAGAGAGCTCCATGCTTGTGAGGTTCGTCAGGTTACCGAGGGACTCTGGCAGTCTCTGTAAACTCTTGAAACAGAGCTCTATGCTTTGAAGGAGCGCCAAGTTACCGAGGGACTCTGGCAGTCTCTGTAAACTCTCGCAACAGAGCTTTATGCTTTGAAGGAGCGCCAAGTTACCCAGGGACTCTGGTGCGTCGCCTGTTCGAGAGATGCACGAAGATGGGAATTAAAGAGCGCGAGGGTTCGGCTGTTGTGAACGTGAGAGAGATTGTGGTGGAGCATAGGCGGACCTGCGACTTGACAGCAGCACGGCCCAGTTTGTGGGCTGCGTGGCAAATACCCTGACGACAACTGTCAAATTCTGAGTGGTCGTAAGAACGATGAGAATGCGTTCTCATTGGCCGAGCAAAAAATGGCATTAGAAAACCCCATAAAGGGAACGCTTTCAG
>JAXQQM020080937.1:0-17413 GCA_034641835.2 Pinus albicaulis
AAAGCAAAACAAAATTAATATTCCTATTAGCTTAGGACTAATTAGGAATATTACATGCCATCCTCCATCCCTGAAACATCTCCTCTCAGTGCAAGATGTTTGTTGAGAGTGGGTAATACTGATATTGGGAGAATTTCTCCCTCCTTCTTGAGCCTACCCAAGACTCTCTACGTTGTGCCAAGTCCTCCTAAGGTTCTCACCTACCCTGGATCTATGAGTGGTGAAACCTGTTTTGAGACATCTCTTATCAACTCTTTATCTAGTGGTCTCCCTGGTGGAATGCCTCTAAAAAGTAATGCCCCATGGGCCAAAGTCATCTGCATAACTGATTGGACTATTATGTCCTTGCTTCTACTACAAAAATCCAAATTTTTTTCTATGTAGAAGTTGTCTGAGAGGGATAAGTGTGCATGCCCCTAATCATCTGATGCTTGCCACTCTTCCTATCTATTCACTCCATCTGTAATCAACCGCTACACACCTAATATCACATTTTTGTCTGGTATTTCAACCAAAAATAAGTGATCAATAAATGTACATGTCCCCATGGTGATAGATAAATATGGAGCATAATGCATGCACTGCATAGTTCTATCTCCTCGGACCAAAAATAAAAATCCCTCAAAATCATTAGTGGGTATTTCCCTCCTCTGCACTAATTTGGCATTAATAAAGTTGTGGGTAGCCCCACTATCAATCTACAGTGATACCCTCTGATCCTGAATGGAACCTCGAACTCTCAAGGTCAAGTACTTGGGTACTCCTCTCAATGATGCAAGGGCCCCTCTAACTAGAGAAAATGCTACATTCCCACCTCTCGGTGGTGGTCGATCCTCTCCTGCTATCCCAACGTTGTGACCTCCTTTTGGTTCCTCTTCTTCCTCTACTTCATCATCAAAAAATAACTCTATATATTGTTCCTTTCATGCTGCACATCTATGTCAAGGTGCCCATGATTCTTGGCATGTGAAGCAGAGCTTCCTTCTCCTTAAGTCTCTTTGGACATCATCACTAATAGGTACTTTTTTTGGCTCTCCTTTGAAGGAGGAGCCTTCGCATATTTTCCCTTTGATGGAAAAGTGGGCTTTTGTTGATATGGTAGTTTTAATCTTTGCAAATCATCCTGTAGATCTCTATCCCTTTCAATGGAATATTGAAGGGTAGTTGGTTTGGTTGACTTAACCAACCCATGTAGAGGTTCTACTAGCCCATCAATAAACATATAGACCCTCCTAGCTACAGATCAATGAGGAACCATAACATAAAGTTTTAGAAATTTAGAAATGTAAGTTTATGGATTACCTAATGGTTTGAGATTAGCTAGCTCAATGAAAGGTTCCTTCGGGTCTCTTCAATCAAGCCTCTCCACTAACCTCCTGGTGAACTCTGAATATGCAATCACATTGGCATGCCCCAATGTAGAAAGACCATGAAACCACCAATCATGTGCCTTACCCTCAAGATGTAGCACTGCTATTTTGATGGCTTCCATCTCTGGTACTTGGTTCAAATGGAAGTATATGTCTAGCTTCTCTACCCAATATTTGGTAGTGCATTTGGATGATCCATCAAAAGTGGGTAAGAAGAATCCACCCATAGTCCGGTGAAGATCATTTTTCTGTATGAATCCTCCACCTCTATTTTGATGTTGGGGCCTCATATTGTCCTTGATATGACAAAAATCTTGGAAGCTAAAATGGTCTTTGAATCTCTGATATTGAGACTCATTCTCAAGAAAGTAATCTTCAAGGTTTCTTGTTATTGAAACCCTCCAATTCCCACTGTTAAGAATGTAGTCATAGTGGAGCATTGGGAAATTTTCTGCTTCAATGGTTGATCATGCCAGTGATGTGAAATACTGGAGCCTTCTCCATGTATAAACCCTTTAGGGGATTCTTTGTGTATATCCATCCTCATCTCCTTTATTTCTATTGAAATATCTTGCATGGTTTGAAGAACAAGCCTGGGACACTCCTCCTCATCTCCTCTTGATAAGGGAGTTTTTCCCTTGTCCTCTCTATCATCTGTGTAATCATATCTCTGATTTATTCTTTTGAGATACCTCTTCTCTCTATTTCTTAGAGGATCTCCTTCTTCTGATGACATATCGACTTAAATGCACAGGCTGAGCCAAGATTATGCCTTGATACCATTGTAATATTCCAAATAAGGAAAAGCAGCAATATTGGACACATTAATGGAAAATAGTAGTGAAGATCAATGTACAAATATATGATACTATTATGGAGCCATTATATCAATCATATAAGTAGCAAATAGTACAAAATATTGTGGCACAAATCATAGGGTATAGGCAAACAAGCCTCCAATGATCAAAGACTCTCAAAAGTGACATGTTGCTACTATAAAAAATGTCAGAGAGCTACTATAGCATAGTTATAGCTGCAGTTGGGAGCATGAAATTATATAAAACAAATAATAAATCCCTCAAGAGATACTAGAAATAAATACCAAGGCTCTACAACACTTTTCCAGGACAACCCAAAAATGGTTTCCGAAAATGCACCAAATACAAAATAGTGAACTATAGCCCTAGGGCTGAAGATTCACTAAAACTAAATAGATGGGAAGATATGGCTAAGGCTAATATATAAATATGTGGCTCTCCTGCAATAGACTCTTTGGGTGAAAGGTTGATCCCTCCACTGATGATCTATCTCCCCAAATGATGCACTGAGACCTCCCCTGCAACTGATCTCTGAAAATAACACAGTCAAGGACTGAAACTGCATTGTATGGGATGGCACTAGCTTGGCTTGTTGCCAAAGTATGAAATTATTCCCAAGGAGCTTCCTTTCTAGCCTCCAAATGGAAATAATGCTTCCTCCACTAAAAACAAGCTCATAAATGGCCCTATCAAAGCCTCCACTATTGCACCCTGCAACTCAGCATAACTCTAAACAGAAACTGTGCTATAGAAGAAATATTTAGCTTGGCCTAATGCCAGAATATGGATATGTAGCTCAATCAAATCTCCTGAGTGGGAAGTCAAAGTCCCCCGAGGATGAGTTTGGGATTCCCTCTCAGGAACACCCTTGTGCTAAACAGCACTGTAGTCTCCGCTAAATAGCTGAAGAGAGAAACACGTCATAGCATACCATAAACAAAATAATAATAAAAAACATGCTTTTCATGGCTGACATTCCCTTCCTTATATGCTTGGTGAGCTTCCCCACCATGGGCCCCGCTCATTAAAGCCATTACTTCCATCCAAGAAATCTCCCTCCAAAACTGCATTGTCTCCCATTAAATGCCCACTTCCTCCATACCAACATTTTTTATTTGGTCAAGGTTGACCCATTCCACATGCTTCATACCCTATTCACACATAAGGCCATTTTATCCAACTAATTTGATGACCTCCATTCAAATTTGGACTGATTTCATTCCTACTAAGGATATTTATGGGTCTCCCTACCCTCTTATTCTTCTAACTAAGAAGAAAAAACAAAATTTAATATTCCAACTAGTTGAAAGTTAATTGGGAATATTACATAGGGAAACCTTTATAGCTACCCAAACAGGGAAAACCTCTTCTTATAGCCTCAGAGAAAGAGAAGAATAATAATAAGAAGAGGTCGATGAGGAGGTAGAAGAGGAGGTAGAAAACAAATACGAAAAATAAGAGATGGAAATTGAGGTAGAAAACAAAGAGACAATAGAGAGAGAGCAAAAAAAGGCCAAGGGAAAGGAGGAATAAAGGACTGAGGAAATGGAAGATGTGGAACCTATATTAGAAGTTGAAAGCTCCCATCAAGGCAACAACATGTCACTAGACATCACAGATCAAGAGATAGCTGCCACCCTAACTACTTTGAGCACACCTATCAAAACAAAAAGAAAGAGGTAGACACCTATGTACTTCAGAACTAGGACGAGTCATAGGGTGAGATAGGGAAAACCAAAAACTCCCACCAAAATCCCTATCACCATTGAATAATCACCAAAGAAGGAGGAAGAAATAATATTAGAGGAAGTAAGGGTGCAAGAGGTCACTTCACCCGTAAGGACCCCTGTAATATATATCAGAAGACATTCAACCAGATTGGCATCCCATACACCTCATGCAACCACCATAGACCCTCGAAGGAGTGAAAAGAGTGAAAAACAATGAAAATAGGGTGTTTAGAAAGAAAAATATAAGTTTCTACATGAAACTCTATTTTTTCTACAATAAAATCCAACAAGCATATATTTGGAGGAAAAGGGCCTTTGCTAAAGAAGAAAATACAACCATAGAGGGGAAAGAGGTCAAGGAAGCTGAGGGAAAGACACAAGAGGAAGAACCTGATGAAAAATAGGGAGGAAAAGATGATAAGGAAAAGGCCACCTCACCAAAACTAATCTTCAAATATGTTGAAATAGTGCCAAACCCTAGCCCTCAACCCAATCTCATATCTTACTAGACATACATTCAGGGGGGTAGATTAATTCCTCAAAAGTTCACAATTCCTTTGTTTTAGCAGATGGAGGAGGAGAGGGCATGCACTCATCATTGGATGAATGTTGTCACATCTAAAGCAGTGCATTACATAAGAGTCATGGAAGGAAAATTAGTTGTTTTGGCGAAGGATTTATCTAATGTGAGGCTCAAAGAATTAGTTTTGAAGGACTAGCTTCAGAAGGCACAGGTAGAGAATGTAGCACTATAAGAGAAGCTTCAGCAAAAGGGTAAACAGGTGGCCACCATAGAATATTTGTGCATGGAGGCCATTCAACACATATATCCTTCAGATTCATATGCAGTTTACCTCAAGCAGAAGTGGCTCCTCTTTCAAATTAAAACATTAGCCTCCCATGGATCCTTACCTTTCCAAAACTGTATATAGTTCATTGATTTATGAAATCAAGAAAGTATGAAAAAAAAGGCGAGGATGATATAGTTTTACATGAATAACCTTCTGTTGTTAGATTTAAATATTTGGTACCCCAATCTTAGGATGGGGGATATGCAATTAATGGCTTTGGAATCATGGATGGTTAATAAGGATACAAGAGCACAAGAGATGAGAAGGGTTATGAGAAGAGAAAATAGAGAACCCTTACACATTAGGGAGGAACTTTTCATCCCTAGAGGAGTCATCGATAAAAATTTGAAGATTGAAAAGGATCATGAACTTGCTGAAAGATACCTCCATACACATGCTCAAGAAATGGCTCACTTTAATGATGTTTCTAGGTTGTTGGGAGATGAGTGAATAATGGCTAGCCAAGAATATGGAACAACCTCCTCCATAGCCTTAGAAACATGGAGTAACACACACTATAAATATTTAGTAGTGCATTGGAGAGAGAACCATTTTAAAAGAGGGCCATGCATGCCAAAAAGATTCAGTGGCTTTGCTTGAAGCTCAGTACACCCTTACTGTTGGGGCTGAGTGATGGAAAGGACCAAGATGAGCATAAAAGAGAATGGGAGGAAGTAGAAAAGAATGTTGGTTTTTACCCTCCTGAAGGGACTCCGACACTTCTTCCTTGGGAAGTTAGAGGGTCCATCAAATCCTTAAAAGAAATGCAGAAGGAGGACTAGTTTCTTTGAGGATGAGCAACCATTTAGCAGGGGGGTGATGATGAAATCCATCATTAGGTACATTTGGAGGGGTTAATGGTCATCTTTTTTCCTTATTAAAACTCTTTTTCTTGCATTTTAACTATATGATGGTCTTATGATGTTAGTGTGGATGGCCATTGAGGTTTATCATACTTCGAGTACCTAACATGAGTTAAATGTAGGAAAATCGTGAAGATATTGCATTTTTGTTAATATTTTTTCATCAAGAATTAGAGTAGATAGCAAGGAGAAATTCTAGGGGGTTTTCCACCCTCCTTAACTAGCAAAGGTAGCCAAGGGATCCTAGAGATTCCCTCCAACAACAAGAAATCAAAGGCAACTAAGAAAAATCAAGATCAAGTGCACTAAAGCCATAGTTCACTTATAGTCAAGTTCAATGATCACATAGTTTTTAGGGAGATGTTGGTAGCTACCCTTAGGTTAAATAGGGCTGAACAATATCTCATTAGGATTCATATTTTGGAGAAATCCATGAGGCTCTTTGCTCCTGTAATCAATTTTTCCATAATTTTATGTTTATGTAATGAGACTATCTTTTGAAATGAAATGAGTATTCAAATTGTGCTTTACTGGTCTAGTTTTAGATAGATAGGCTTGTGGGTTAGGGCCCAACCCATGTGCCTCAACCTATCTTGTGTAATCATTCTTTACTTTCATGTCATTTAGCTAGTTTTTCTTATAAGTATTTAGCTAGTTTGCTTGTACTTTCATTTAGTGTTTTTAGTTTTCTTTCATTTGTCTTTTGTTGTAGATTTAGATTTCTTACATGTTGGTAGAATAGGTTATAACTTTATAAATCTATGAGTCAAGCCTCCCCCTCTCATCTCTATCATTGGAGCTTAAGGAGGATAGACCTTCCCCATATATCAAAATTTATTTTTAGTTTATCATTTCTTGGAATAGATAATATTAGTTGTTGTAACTCCATGGACATGCTTAGAATGATCTGTTAGATCTCCGTTTGTAGATTACAATAGTTCTCTTTAGAAGTTCAAGTCATATTTTCCATTGTATTTATCATTAATTTTTCCATTTTTATTTTATGAATATATTTTTTTATTGTAGGTATAGGTAGAAAAACCAAGGAGACCTTCATCAGCACCTTCAACTTCATCTCTCACCCTTCATCAACCCTTTATTCATCAAAACCACCATCAGCCCTATTTTCAGATTTTTCATCCCTACACTGTGGGAAAACCCTACGGGTGTAGGAGAGGCCTCCTAAGAGGTTCTGAGCTTGAAAAAGGGGTGGGCCACCTTCCACTCATCCTAATCCACCTTCACTGCACCTTCCCTGCCCTTTTTCCACCTATTTTTGGCCTCAGATTGCCCTCAAACTGTTTCCTGTAGCATTTCAGGATTTTCCTGTAGCAGCACTTGAAATTGCACCATTGGTCCCCTATAAGAACCAACATTATTCAAGATGACAATGTCAAGAATTGGGGATGATTCACCATTTTTGGAGTAGAAAAGTAAAAATATTAAAAATAATAAAATAATAAAACTACTTTTCAACATGCATTTTCAAATTATCTCCTTAAGGTTTCACTAAAATTTTGAGTGGGAGGAATCGTTGGATGAAAAATTTAATTCATCATCCAAGGAGTACCCATGTTGCATACTTTCGATGCACCCTACTAAACGAAAAAATAGAAAGACATGAAAAAACATAATTACAACCACGTTTTTCATGTATTTCTTATTTTTCATGTAGTAGGGTCCATTGAAAGTATGCAACATGGGTAATCCTTGGATGAGGAATCAAATTTTGCATCTAGTGATTTTCATAGCTCGAAATTTGAGTAAATCCATAGCGAGATAAGTTGATAATGCGAGTTAAAAAAATATTTATTTTTCCTTTTTCCCTCTAAATTGTGATGATGTAATCTAATATTATTTTATTATTTCCACTATTATTTTATAATTTCCTTAGGAGGGTCATTTTAGACCTCAAAATTCCCCTAATGTGAAGAGGAAAAAGAGTTATCCAATTTTGACAAAGAAGAGGAGGAGGATAAAGACGAAGACTTGAGACATAAAGATTTGAATTGGATGTCTCACGCCCCACTCGCAATTTCATGTGTGTTGCATAAAATGACAAGACACCTAGAAAATTTGTTAACAAGGTATGAACCTGACAAAATGGTTAAAGCGGAAGACCACTTGGAAAATTTATACCTACATCTATAAAGAGTTGAGGTATGTTATGATGACATCACATGCAGACATTTTCTATGTACCTTGGATGGTAGAGTGGATGTATGGTACGACAGTCTTCCCCCAAACTCCATCCAAGATTGGAGGGGCTTTAAGAAAAATTTTCTTGAGAAATTTGTTAATGATAAGACCCCTAACCTGTTGTTTAAAGAGTTAGGTAGCCTAAAAATGGTTCCTAAAGAAAAGTTAAAGGATTTAAATTAGAGGTTTAACCGTGTCTTGGAAAAATTTCTCGAAGACACCAAGCCTTTTGACTCCATCACCAACGACTACTACATTGCTACCTTTACAACAAGCATTGCACATTTCGTAAAGCAAACTTTGAAACCATCACTTTCAGAAACTTTGAAGAAGAAATCGTGGTTGAAAAATACTTCACGCAATTGGAGTCATTATGGATGATGAGTTAACAAAGGAGTCCATAGATACAAGTAAAAGGTCTGAGGCATCAGTAAGCAAGGCCAAAGAAAAGGAGTCATCCGATCTTGATAACATGACCCATATGATTAGGAACATATCAACTGTGATATTAGAATTCAAGCAAAGGTCAAGTGAGACCACTTTCAATAGAAAGCCTCTACGAATCATCTTGTTTAAAAAAACTGCTAACTCAAGTGGCAATATTAATCAACTAGACAAATCTGCGCAGTGTCAATGTATCATTGAACCTTGAATGGTTAGGAATGATTGAATACTGCTTGTATCATCAATATTATCATTCCATGAAAACATTCCCACAATGGAATCATACCACGAGTTATACTTCTAAACACTTCTACGATACGATACTTTTTGATGAGTAGACAGAGCCAAAAGAAGAAAAGGAACAAGATGCCATACCCAATGAGACCCCAAGTGATGGGAAGGCAGTAAACATGTCTAATTGCATATTTTAATCCTAAAAGAACAAAGCTGAGAAAAAACCTGCCCTCGGCTCAACCACAGTCAAATCGATATATTTTAAGGAGCTAAGGGCCAACCACCCTCACAAAGTTGAAAAATCATAAATTCAAAGAATCCTTGTTAAGGAAAATTAATCTGTCGGTAAACTCATCACAAAACACTTAGAGCAAGCCTGAGAAATATGCCTCAACAAAACAAACTTCCGTAAACGATAAAGATAACACCATTACTCGGAAAGTTACAAATAAGGTTTCTTCCCCAAACACTCCAACTTCTCTCCCCGTTGTGGATTATAATAGAGTAGAAGATATGAATAAGGTTTGTGCGAAAATTTCATTTTTTGAGCTAACAAAGATAAAAAAAAAAAAGCGAGACATTATTTAATGAGAGATTGGGTCATCTTCCATAGGAAATATCTCTTCTTCAGACAAGGTATGAGCTACATCTTATTATTCACTCCAATTGGTACTTCATGCTTTAACATTGGAGGTAAACACACTTTGGCCCCCTTTTCTCTTAACTTTAAAAATATCTAGTTTCAATGCACACAATTTATTAGTTGATTCATGCGCATCAATGAACATAATGCCATTGTATATAGAAAAGAAAACGAATGCCACATGGAACAAAACTGATGCACAACTCATTTAGTTGGACAAAAATCGTGTCCATGTGATTTGTGAATTTAGAGTTGTGCTTAGTCACTTGTCATCCAACGAATGAGTTCATCAATTCATAAACATATTAGTTGGGGACATACCAGAAGCATATGGATTTTTTTTAATTAGATATTTGTCAAACAAGCTACAAGGATACTTTTCTTAGGACTGGCCACACTTATAGCTTCTGTATAAGGGAAGAAACAACCACATTTGAGTAGACTCAGAAATATATGTGAAACATAATGTCACTCCTTTGAACAGACACAATGAAGTGATGGCCTTCTCATAATTAATGTTTGGAATTTACTCTTGGAGAAGAAACTGGGGTGCTATCTTCCACAGCCATTACCAATACCACCAGAAACATAGCTGGATATCCTTCTTACTCCAACTGGTGAAAATGGCTACGTATAGTTAGTAGCAGTGATAGTAATACTCATACTAGTGTAGTTCATAACCCTCATACATATAATCCACCCACTCTCTACTTTTATGGTTCAAAAACATAGGAGGGCATCATAGTCGGTTGCATTTTCGTAAATCTGTTATGGAAGAAACACTTGATCTCACGATATTTGGAATTCGAGTGCATAAATAATGTTGCTACCATCCACCTCAATGAAATGTCCTTAAAAGAAGTAGGTGATTCAAAAATAATGGTATGACAGGTACATAATACCATTGATCATGTTTCGCCTCATTCAAAAGTCTATCAACAAAAATTACAACATTATTTCCTCATTTCTAAGTTTTAAGTATTTTTCTCGTTCCAAGAATCCAAAATGAAACTAAGGATACATTAGCCAGTACGTATGTTAGGTTGTCACCATAGAATGATGGTTTTTTTGTTGAATTTTATTATAAACCATCTCTCCTCGACAATATCTATTATCGACATGTGTGTGATGACCAACATGTACTCCTATTTATGGAAAGTGTTGAGACACTAAAGGATGCAACGATCAGTAAGGACAAGCATGAAGAAGAAATACATGATGCGTCTAGTGAGGGTAAAAGAAACCTCTTCCCCAATGGTCTGCTACCTTTGAAATAGCCATATGACCTATAGAATCGCTTCCCGGGATCGTCCAACGCTAAAACTCATATTTCCATGATGTTGCCTAAACAAATCAATTTGGGATCAAAAGAAGGTCTGAAGGTTGTGAATATCAGTATGTGATGTATACTACATGAGTGGCTAGCCTTTACCCACTTATTCGGGCAATACCAAGATGTACTTGCATGTACATGTCAAAAGCCAAAAGTTTACAACAACCAAATGTTCCAGCATGCACACCAATAAAGTGGGGGGGAGGGGGTTGGAAAATAGTTCAAGGAGAATCTACTGAAAGTACATCCCATGATTGAACCCATTATCCAGAAAGAGCTAATAATTTTTTTTGATGTTTAAGTTTTTTATCAGGCACAACACTCAACTTGGGTCCCAGTTAGAAGTAGGTCCAAAAAAATTATTTTATGTATGTATTTCTAGAATCTCAATCACACATCGAGAAAACACAACTACATCATGTCATATAGGTAACTATTTTTGCAAACAATATTGGGGTCTGAGACATTTTCTTCATAGTTCTAAAATTCTAGGTACAACCAGGTTTCGATCAGAGAGCCCGGTGCACTAAAAATTACCCTCCTCATCATCAACATGAACTCTTGGTACACAAGGGTGCTCTGACATCTCGAGCATGGAACCATATCCTCCTATTTTTCCATGCAACAGAAAAATGTAGCCAGTTTAGAAGTTTTTTCTTATCAGTTAGTGCAGGCATTCCTTTTCAAGCAACATATTAATGGGAAATTGTTCAAATTATTGGGTGCACAAAATTCAGAAGAGATGTTCCACAACCCCTGTGACACATAAGTTCATGCAGCCTGACCTCTATTGACACATTTTATTTAAAAAATTTCATGTCTATGTCTTAAAATTCTGAGTCTATCAAAGGTCTGCTTGTAGGAAGAAGTTTTCACTTTCCCCAACATAACATGTTGTAGTGGAAAATGTATCCCAACAGTGGGCTTAGAAGCAGTTCCAACCAAAGAGGTGAATGATCATAAAGTCATCGCTGGTGTACAAAACCATATCATTTCTAGGTATGGAATTCATACATCACTTGTTTCCAATAATACAACATATTTCTCATAGCCAAAGCTTTATGCTATTGCATTAAGATATGGACTAGTATCGAATCATTCTTCTTACTACTTCCCTCAGAGGGACAATCTCATCGAGAACTTGATTCCCATCATCAATCAAGCCATACTCTTCGAGAAAAGGAAATGACACCATGGTTTGGTAAACTCCTTATGAATTAACAGAGTCATGCCCAATCCTTCCCTGAACAGCTACCCTTACTTCATGGTGCATGGTAATGAAGTCATCCTCCCTCTTGAAATGTAATTTCCTTCTTTCCAATATTCCCAAGAGTCCCACGTAAAGTCATGTTTGTTATGATGGCATAGGAAATATATCCTTCATAATTTCCATGAGGAAAGAATGAAAGTAAAATTAAAATTCTCACTCTATCAACATCGTATCAAGAAGTGGTTTGGCAAGAAGAATGCAAGGAAGGACAACTTTAGTGTGGGTGACTTAGTTTTGAAATGGGATAAAACCTGTGAAGAAAAATAAAATCACACTAATTTTCAATCGCTATAGATGGGACCATTCGATGTGTACCAAAGTCTTGGCCAACATACCTGTTGTCTTCAATCATGTAATGGGAAGACTGACTCTCTCCTTGTCAATGCCCAAGATCTCAAACATTATTTCAAATAAAATCTGTGGTTGTTCCCTACACTATGTACATAGTCTGTTTTCATCGTTTTTCTTGTTTTCATTTTTGTTTAACATTTTTTTTATCTTGTGAATAAAGTATTGTCCTCGTGTTGGTTTCCAGGATTTTGTGTGTGGCTAAAGTCTAAGGAGCCTTGTGACACTTCCTCATTTAGTTAGTCGTTGGTTTGTCTTCCTTGTGTAGGTTATGTATTTTTTCTAATGAAGTTTCAATGGAAAATATGATCCATTCATAAGGAGAGTCTTGGGGTAATAATGAACTCGTGTCTACCCAGGAAACCTTGTATCCATATTCAGTTCTTTTTTTTTGGTATTTTCATGCTTATCCATTCAGTAAAAGGGGGGGAGGTGAAAATATAAAAGGGAAGATCTAAATCATACGAACTTATACATTGCTTTAAAGGTAAAACCTCTCTCGCTCTCAATAACTTGGGATCTCTATTCCGCCAAATATAGGTAAGTTCAAATGCACAATCCTCTCTTAAAATAATAAATAAAGGTGAAAAGAGAAAAAGGCTTCATCTGGAGCAAGTGAAGCAAGCAACTCTGTTGGGGTACTGTTCAGGCTCGCTGGTAGTGGAGAAATGTTCTTTTTCCTAAAGTGAATCTATCGGGGTATTGTATGGGGCTGCTCGCATCAAAGAAACACCAGAGATGGAAAAATTATACTCTAAAAATATTAAACTTGGGGGCTTCATTACCCTCCCCTTGTTTGAAACCTTTTGAGAAAGGTAAAAAAAATTCGAGTTAAACTGAGGTAGCATGATAAGGACTTGGTTTATTCATGGGGTAAGTGGGGAAACAAAAGAAATATGCACAATCAATAAATACTCCCTGGAGAGCCAAGGCCCTACACGAAATAATTTAACCAAAATAGAGAAGTTGGGATCCTACCAGTGTGTCACCAAGTGTTGTAGCTGCTATAAACCCCTGCAAAGTTTTGTCTTATACCCAAATTTCATAGCATTCCTTTGTCTTATTTATGGTTTTCATAAAATTTGAAGTTCATTTTATTGCTTTTGTGATTTCTTTCGAAAGATATGAAAAGTGTCACCTTTGGCATGTTGGATACTGCAGTGAATGTATGAGCTTTTTCTAGAAAGTACAAGATGTCATATTTGTGTAAATGAGTTTTTCTAACTATGTAAGTACCTTTCACACTCATTTCAAATGTTTTCAACATTTTCGCACAAGTGTCTTCATAAATGTCGTAAAGTGTATCTTTTTTTTCGCACTTGTCATAAGTAGTTAAAAAACTGCCCCACATAGAATAATTTTTGTTTGTATGTCTCGGATGATATATGTTGTTTGAATTGTCAAATATGAAAAGTATGTGATCACAATAAAAATCGATCAATGTTAACATCAATCTCACATGTCCCACACTTAGCCATTTTCTGGAAAACTTCCTAACAAAGAAACTTAGCCTCTACAGGCCATCCTTGAGCTACGCAATGTGCAGTATCAGTCCTCTGGCTATGAGCTTGTTGCTTGGCACAGTGCAGTGCATAGTGCTAGCTTCACAAGAACTGCCTCATTCCGCAGCTCTGGTGACCAACACCTAACTTTGACCTCCAAAATTATGCAATTGAGGCCCCATCCCCGGCTTGAACTACACACTTAACAACTTCAAGACAAAATCCCATCCCTTGAGCCTTAGAACTGCACACTGTATAGTAACCCATGCTTCCCTAACTTCTTGAACTACGTAGATGGGTTTCCCAGCTCTCATCCTTGTGACATGTCCCCTATGAATCCCGAAATTGTGTAGTCAACACTACAAGAAAAAAGCACATTGGTGAGGGTCATGCTTGTGACGGACCTTTAAGGTCTGTCACCAATGTCACATATGGTGACGGTCCTTAAAAAACCGTCACTGTAAGTGTATATAGTGATGGTCCTTTATGGTCCGTCACCAAAGACATTTTCAATGACACTTTTGGTGAGGGTCGTTAAAGGCCGATCACTAATTCTTTTTTTGGTGACACTTCTAGTGACGAACTTTTAATGACCCTCACCAATGCTCTTTTTTTTACTTTTGGTGACGGTCAAAAAATGTCCGTCATCATTGATCATTAAAAAACCGTCACTGTAAGTGTATATAGCGATGGTCCTTTATGGTCCATCACCAAAGACATTTTCAATGACACTTTTGGTGAGGGTCGTTAAAGGCCCATCACTAATTCTCTCTTTGGTGACACTTCTAGTGACGAACTTTTAATGACCCTCACCAATGCTTTTTTTGTTACTTTTGGTGATGGTCAAAAAATGCCCATCATCATTGATCATTCCAATGAGTTTTTGATGACGCTATGTTCCTGTTAATATATTTTTTGTCAAAAGATAATGATTTAATACAATTATTGTGGAGTATTCTTTATAATATGTCCAAGGCCATAGTCGTTAGGGTCAGTCAATTTTTGTAGAAGTAATTAGTGTGTATCATTTCCCTCAAGTAATGACTAGTCGAATAGAGATTTCCTATGTGCAACAAATGATTCATATCTATTAAGTTTATTATCTAGCAAATTCCCTTTAGATAAAGTTCCACTATTGTTTGTAGGAAATATATTATTTAATACATAATCAAGCTTTGACAATTCTATTAATGAGAAAGACCTAACAATCCTCAACAATCTGGGCACACCTTAAATTAATGCTTTGGCACACACTAACATTTCTTAGCACCCCACATGTCTTGGAACATCTTTGTACCTATAACATATTGTGATGACACTGACGCCCAAGCACATGGTGGCATGCGCTAGCACAACATGGAACTCTCCTAGCATGTGTTGGCATACTACATATAGTCCCTAGCATGCCCTGGAACACCTTGGTTGAATGCATTAACATACATTAGCACTTGGTACACAATGCCACTTGGCATGTATTGGGACCTATTATTAGTGTGCCTAGCATGCCCCTTTTCAAAAAGATAAAGTCCTGACTTATTAACCCTCTTAATATTGGTTCTTCCTTTTGTTGCCTTGACACATATTGACATACCCTGGCACCCTGTGTCACAATATCCTTAGCACCTAGCATGTATTGGCATATCTTGGCACTATTAATTGGCACATGATATAATTATCACACCCTGGAACTCCCAAGAACACTTTGGGAATTCTTGACATGCCTTGATATTCCCTAGCATGCCTTACCAATTCTTAGCATACCTTGTCACTCCCTCCTTAGCATGACAACTAACACTCACTAACACTAGTCTCTGGCACACATTCCTCATATTCATTAGCTGCCATGAATTTTTACCTAGTGCTCCCTTAATGTTTTTTCCTAGTAATCCTTAACACTCATCAACATGCATTATCACTCTCTAGCACACCTTAGCACTCTTCAACATTTCCTTCCACTTCATAACATGCATAACACTAGTCCCTGACACATATTGGCGCTTGGCACGTGTTGGCGCTTGGAAAGTATTAGCATGTATGGAATATGTTGAGATGCCTTGGTATGATTTGGCATGGTTTAATGCACCCACACTGGTTAGATTTTCTACATGGTATCAGAGCAGGAATTTTTTGGACGGAGAGTTTGCAGAGAATATATGAATATTTTGGTGTAAATTTTCAAAAACAAATAGACTATTTGGAATTCTTGTGAAAATATACCCAAATGGGAAAAAAAATCGGTCGAATAAGAGCTCGGATGAGGGAGATATCATCGATTTAAAATCAATTCTTTTTTAGAAATTTTTTGTAACATCGGGACAATTACATTGTGCGCGAGTCAAGAACCTATATGTACTTGAGGTACCAGTTGCATGCAAATCTTTGAGGAGAAAGGAAGAAGTTAGAGACTTGGTGGTTTAGAGGGAGCATAAATTACCTCTGAACATGCATTCTCATGAGAAGCAGTCTCAGAAGGTTGTGGAGTAGCTGCCACAATTGGAGAAGTAGAGAGGAGACCGACTGGAAGCATCCACTCAAGCAGATACCTCCATGAGGGGGAAATTTTGAGCCAGATAGGAAGAGGGAGAAACCATACCTTGAGGTGTAAGGTGGGGTGATGTGTAGACATAATCCCAAGATAAGAAATTTGGGCAAGGTCTATTGAGATGGTGTGTCTCATGGATCGAACCTGGCTAGGAGGAGCCCACAGTAAAATAGTAGTAGGAAGGATCAATTATATTGATGTAGTCATATGTCAACAAGACATAAATCAGAGTGACATATGTCAAATACTAGAGCACAACTCAAAGTTAGCAACAGTTCAAAGGGCATGGATGTAGATGTCAGCAACAGCGCAAAGAATCCACTACTAGACAGGTGCAGTAGCTAGCAGCAGCCAGAAGACTCTGATGACAAATGCATTATACTGATTCAGTTTTTCGGAGGTTATTTAGTTTCAGGATTTGCAGGTGCAAACAACACTAGAGAAGTGTAGCATGTAGAACATTCCAAAGGTACCGGATGGGGATTGATTGAATTCCTTTCTTGTTGAGAGGGAGTGTTGAAATTTGCAACAAGAAACAGTGAAATTGGCAACTAGAAAGGACAAAAAAAAATGCACCCACACCAGAGAGGAATTTTGATGTACCAGGAGTGAGGAATGTGAGGCATCTAATTTATTTTTCCCTTAAATAAATTGGACAATAAATTGTAATTTCATCTCATAACAACTTGTGTCAGTTAACTAAGTCATGGTGATTGAGTTAGCTCAAGAAATTTGATTGAAGGTGACCGAGGTGGATATTTGTGGCCACCCGTCTATTCCACTTGGGCCCTCGCCATTGTCTCTTTTAGTTTTTTAGTTTCCTTAATTATAGCACAATTTACTATTTTTGTCAATTTTTTGGGTCCTGAACTTCCAAAGCCGTTTTGAGACCCCAAACAACATTTTTTGGGCATGCAAGGTTTGGAAATTTCATTTAACTTGCCTTAGCAGTTGTAGTCCTCAGAGAGATCTTTCTAACGAGGTATCATGTGCGTCAAACGATGATCATATGACCAAGTTACGACCTCGGGAAGTTGGCTGCCCAACTAACCCCAACGGGGCCCATAAACTCTTGGTGTTACATCTCTTCGGGTTATGGTTTTGGTTGTTTAGGGTTTTATCATTTTTTTAAATGATAAAAAGACCCTTCATTCTTATTATAACACAGTTTAGAGGAACATAACTATTAGTTGTATTTATAGAAAATTCCCCATGTGTGGAAATAGCAGATCCAAAGGAGGGTGGAACCTGAGCAGAAGATTGAGC
>JAXQQM020061457.1:0-49990 GCA_034641835.2 Pinus albicaulis
TACATGGATTCCTAGTGAAATACATCTTCGCAATGTAATGGTTCCAAGAAGTCTCATTGATGACTCTTGCCTATTGAATACTGATAATATTTTCTCTCGCAATCCTCATAATGATTATGAAGAATTGTTGAAATGTGTTGATCCAGGTCGATATTGGTGGTCACATGCCTATTCCACTTGGAGCCCCACCATTGCCTCTTTTATTTTTTCAGTTTTGACACAAATTACTATTTTTAGCAGTTTTTCGGGTCCTGAACTTCCGAAGTCATTTTGAGGCCCTAAACGACATTTTTTGAGAAAACGAGGAGCAATATGGGTCCATGGATTGATGTTTCTCACTCGAAATTTGTATTCCTCATATAGATCTTTCTAACGAGGTATGGTACGTGTCAAATGGAGATCGTATGCCAAAGTTACATCCCCAGGAAATTGAAACACCAATTTACCCAAACGGGGCCCATAGTTTTGGCACTTCATCTCCTAGGGTTAGGGTTTTGGCTGTTTAGGATTTCCCATTATTTCTAAATAATAAATAGGCCCTCGAGCCTCGTTGTAACTCAGTTCAGAGGCCTGTAGCTGCCACATCTCTTCTAAGAGATAGCTACCAGTGCCCTAGCTAGTTTTATTTCCATTTTGTCTGTAAGAAAATTTCGGTTCTTTGATATTAATGAAATGGAGTGTTATTTCCGCTGCATCTTTGTATTTATGGTTATATTTTTATTCTGTTGTGTTCCTGCATAAATTTGGATCAGTGGTATCAGAGCGGTCTTCTTTTTCTCGATCCTTCTTTGCATGTCCCCAGCGAGGTCGAGGTATAAGGAGTTAGGGCTCGATCTGGTGGAACCTTTGCAAGATCAACCTCGCAAACCCCGACGAATGCCCATGGGGGACGAAAAGAAATATGAGGGAGCAGGAGCTCCTATCAAAATATTGCTCGAGGAGGCCCTTTAAAAACAAAGGAACACGATGATGGATAACTTTGCCCAGATCCTTCAACGGTTGCCCACCGGCGGCGCATCTGCATCCAGCAGCCACTCTGGAGGTGCGACTCCTTTTAAGGTACAAGTAAATTTTTTACATTCCCATATTTGAGAGTCAAATAGATGCAGATGCCATATATAGATGGTTGAATCTATTAGAAGGATATTTCTCAGTTCATGACTTTTCCGACAGGGACAAGATTATTTTTTCACTCCTGAAAGTTGCCCCCCATGTCAAGGACTGCTGGGAAACCCACTGTGAGAAAAAGGACAAGATAGAACCCTCTCTGTTCTCAGTCGTACCCACTTGGAATTATTTCCGAGACGCCATCAAGGAACAATACTATCCCGTGGGGAGCTATGAGGACAAGTACATATAATGGACCACGCTGCGACAACAAAGGATCAAGATGTGCATGAGCTGATGAATTTGTTCCATACCCTGCGCACCAAGTTGGGTATCAAAGATTCAGAGAAACATCTGGTGATAAAGTATCGCATTTGTCTGCATAGATACATTCAGGAGGAAAAGGAGTTCCTCAACATCTCCTCGCTTGGTACGGCATACCGGTATGCTGCCAAGATTGAGCGAGAATTCAAACATAAGAAGCGAGACTTTGGATCTGCAAATCAAAAACAAGGGAAAGGTGCTCCCAAAAAACAGAACAAGGGATAGAGCCAAGGCATGGAGACTCAAGAAAACCTGTCGAAGCCACAATAAAAGAACAACACCGCAAAGCCAAGAAGGACACTAGAAAGTGGTGTGAGTTCCATAAGAGCTCCACTCACAACACAAGTGAGTGTCGGGCCAAGCAGTCGCTGATGGCTGAGATGAGGGCTCCTGAGTCAGATGCATGCTCCGATTCTAAATCAAAACCTGACAAGGGGAATGACAAAGGGAAACATATTATTGATGCAGAGGCCAACGCCATTGTTTCCACTACGAAGATCTAGAAGGAGGAACTGGAAGATCCAGAGGAGGAGGAACGTCTCTTCCACTCCTAGATGTGGGTAAATGGCTCCCCGGTATAGTTCATTGTCGATAATGGGAGCCAAAATAACCTCATTTCAGCAGACACCGTGAAGCAGTTGGGCTTGCTGACCACAACTCACCCACATCCATACACCATCGGGTAGCTTCACCAAGGACGAGATCTCCATGTCAGCCAGCAATGTCGCCTTCCCTATAGCATCAAGCCCTTCACGAATGAGGTATTATGTGACATTGCTCCTATTGATGTTTCTGATGTATTATTAGGACAACTATACTTGTGGAAGCGTCATGTTGTGTATGAGTCTCGGCCTCGTGCTGTTATTGTTTCTTTGGGAAATAAGTTATACAGGATACTAGAGGTACCACCTCCTACCGCTATCTCTTTGGTTAATGAAAAACGATGCAGTAAGCTCATTTCCCAAACCAGGAATTTTTTTTTCCTGATGATCCACCCCCAGGGCAAGAAGAATACTGTGGCCACGACCTTTAGACAGGACTCCTCTATATGACAACAAAAAATGGATAAGGTTGTGGAGGAGTACGGGGACATCTTCACCTCACCCACAGGGGTTCCTCTGCATTGTCAGGTTAAGCACCCGATTGATCTAACCCCAGGTGAGCCGCTACCCAATGGACTGATCTATCAACACTCTGCTCTGGAGAACGATGAAATCAAGAGGAAAATTCAGGAGCTGTTGTAGAAAGGTCACATCTGACCAAGTTCATCGCCCTGTGGGAGCCCAATCGTGTTGGTATAGAAGAAGGATGGGACGTGGAGACTCTGTATTGACTATCAAGCGCTAAACAAGATCACTATCCAGAATAGGTACCCGATCCCACAGATTGATGACCTTCTAGACCAACTCAAAGGTGCAAAATATTTCAGCAAGATCGAATTGAAGTCTGGGTATCACCAGGTACCAATTAAACCCTCCAATGTGTAGAAGACTGCCTTCAAAGCCAAGGAAGGCCTTTTCAAATGGCTGGTGATGCCTTTCAGGTAGATGAATGCTCCCGCAACCTTCATGAGGATGATGGACGACATCTTGCGGCCGTTCAACAACTCATTTGTAGTGGTGTACTTGGATGACATTTTGATCTTCAGCCAGACTTGGGAAGAGCACCTTCACCACATCCGACAAGTCCTCCAAACACTGCGGAAACACAAGTTGTGTGCCAATTTGGAGAAGTGCACTTTTGGCATGACCCAGGTTCAATATCTGGGATACATTATTGATGAAAGGGGAGTGCATGTGGATCCAACCAAGATCCAAGTCATTCGGGATTGGCCAACCCCAACCACTATAACAGAGCTTCGCAGCTTTCTGGGTCTTGCAAATTTCTACCGTAGTTTCGTATTGGGATTCTCTCATATCACTTGGCCCTTGAGTCAAGTCACCAAGGGGGGAGCGAGAGAAACATTATTTTGGTTGGAACCTCAACAAAAGGCGTTCACAGAATTGAAAAATCGCCTCTGTTCTGCCCCAGTACTCATATTACCAAACCTACAATAGTCATTTGAGATCGAGACAGATGCCTCCGATTATGCTAGTGGGGCAGTTCTTACTCAACAGGGACATCCAGTGGCATATCACAGTGAGACATTATCTGAAACAGTTTGCAAGTATCCCACTTATGAAAAAGAAATGTATTCCATTATGCAAGCTTGTTGACAATGGAAGCATTACATTTTGGGGAAGGAAACAATCATCCACATAGACCACTATCCCCTACAGTTCGTACAGACATAAGGGAAGTTGTAGAATGATCGCCATCAGAAGTGGTCCACATATCTGCAACAGTTTCATTTGAAAATCAAGTATAAGAAGGGTAGCACCAATAATGTTGCAGACTGCCTCAGCCAACCACCGTTCATGGTGCTCACCACCGTTCTCAACTCTTGTGGGCACGAGACTTCTGATTGGCCACTTCTCTATAAGAGCGACCCAGAATTCATCCACACTTACAAGGCACTCTTGGGGGGTATGCAAGTTCCAAATTTTCACCTCCAAGGTGCACTTTTATGTCACCTGGGACACCTTTGTGTTCCTTCAAGTGAGCGTGCCAAGATGATATGGGAAGCACACTACAGTCGAGTCGCTGGGCATTCCGGGGTCGAGAAAACAGTAGCAGTATTGCAGAAGTATTTCTATTGGCCGAACCTTCGAAAGGATGTCGGGAATTACATCAGATCCTGTACTTCTTGTGCCATTGCCAAACCGACCATCAAGAAGCAAGGCATATATACTCCACTACCTACCCCTAGTCGACCTTGGGAATCCATCTCCATGGATTACATGTCGGGCCTGCCTTCTACTAAACATGTAAATGACTGTGTTTTCGTGGTCATCGACAGATTCTCTAAGATGGCCATTATGGCGGCCTGCAAGAAGAATATCACGGCAGAAGCCACTGCTAAACCCTTATTTGAACGAGTGTGGGTGCACTTTGGGATCCCACAGTCTATCATATCATATTGGGATAGCAGGTTCCTCAGCACATTTTGGTCCAGCCTCTGGTCAATGCTGGACACCAAGCTCACCAAGTCCACAGCTTTCCATCCCCAAACAGATGGCCAGATAGAGGTCGTCAATAGAATGATTGTACACATTCTGCGCATGTACAATTCAAAGCATCCACGCACATGGGATGAGAGCCTCCCCTATGTACAACATAGTTATAACCAAGCTCTCCACAGTTCAATCGGTCATAGCCCCTTTCAGGTTGGCTTGGGATACTAGCCACTATGTCCCATTGACATAGCCATGCCATTTGCGGCTACTCAGGCCGATTCGGCTTATGTCCAGTCTGAAGTTGACAAAGAAAATAGCTTCAATGAGCACATTCAACACATCTGCCAATAGGTTCATGACATATTGGACAGAGCCAATGATAAGTACAAGCAACGCCATGATCAACACCGAGTGCCACACAACTTCCAGGTGGGCAATAAAGTATGGCTACATTTGCAGAAGGAGCGCCTCACTGGACCCCACCGCAAGCTTCACCTACTCCAATATGGGCCATACACCATCACCAAGGCTGTAGGGAACAATGCCTTCGAGCTTAGTATTCCACCATTCCTTGTTCTGCACCTACTATTCAATGTGGACCGCCTTCGTCCTTACTTCCCACCTCTACTAGACACCTCTGACATTGCAGAACAACTCACACCAACAGAGTTAAACGCAAACTGCATGGAACAGGCCACCACAGATTGTATCATGGACATGCAAATCAAGAACACTCACCAACATAAGATCCAACTGTATCGGGTTGTCAAAGCTAGCCAACTCCTGCACCAAGGAAAGTGGTTCACCAGGGACCAAGTTCAGCAGAAATTTCCTCATCTCATGGAGGAACTTAACGCAATGGGGACCATTGCTTCCTAAGGGGGGAGGATGATCTATGTGGATATTGGTGGTCACCTACCTATTCCACTTGGAGCCCCACCATTGCCTCTTTCATTTTTTCAGTTTCAGCACAACTTACTATTTTTAGCAGTTTTTTGGGTCCTGAACTTCCGGAGCTGTTTTGAAGCCCTAAATGACGTTTTTTTTTAAAACATCAAGTGAGGCTCACTCTAAATTTGTATTCCTTGGATAGATATTTATAACGAGGTATGGTACACATCAAACATAGATCGTATGCCAAAGTTACGTCCCCATGAAGTTGAAATACCAATTTACCCAAACTGGGCCCATAGTTTTGGCGCTTCATCTCCTAGGGTTAGGGTTTTGGCTGTTTAGGATTTCCCATTGTTTATAAATAATAAATAGGTCCTCGAAACTCATTGTAACTTAGTTCAGAGGCCTGTAGCCACCACATCTCTTCTCAGAGATAGCTACCAGTGCCCTAGCTAGTTTTATTTCCATTCTGTCTGTAAGCAAATTTCAGTTCTTTGATATTAATGAAATGAAGTGTTATTTCTATTGCATCTTTGTATTTATGGTTATATGTTTATTCTGTTTCATTCCTGCATAAATCCAGATCACGTGTCCAAAGGCACAAAAAGTATAGTGTAGATTCTTGTTTACGCAAAATGGGCACTATTCTCTCTTGTCGGTAGAATGTTCCACGGGATATTTTTGAAGAATCAAGATTGTTCATAGATGATAGGCTCAATGTACATAACATTGACCTTCTAACAATGTGGCATGAAAATTTTGATTTCCAACCAGTGCTTTCTTGGCATGCTATCCTGAAATATATTGCTAAGCATGCATCAAAAGCAGAGAAAAGGTCTGAAAGTTATCATGATATGTTAACTATAAGGTAAAATTATGTTGCCTCTGAGGATAATTCTTTATGTTCTTACAGAAGGTTTCTTGCAGAAATGATTGTCAACCGTGACATTGGAGCAGAAGGAACATTCCATATGTTGCTTAAGCTACCTCTTGTTGTCTGTAGTCAAAAATTTGTTTCATTAAATGTTGGAAGAAAGGTTTTCAGGAAAATATCAAGGGATGTCATGCAATGTTCATCTGAAAATAATTTTGTTCAACATTATCAGAAGATGCATTTTTTCCTTGAACATATATCTTTGATAGAAACAACAAGATCTTGGACATTTGATAGCAAGCGTAAAAAATATCCCTGGAAGCCTATAGATTTTCATGTGATTGTTCAGGTTTCGCCACAGTTTTATTAGATTCCTAGTGACAATTCAGATGAATTTGAAACCTTTTGTTGGACATAATTTCTCTTGTACAAGCCATTTCGTGACATTTCTACGGAGATTGGGCTTTTAGCTGAAATTATTGTTGAAAATTGTAGGAATTTTCGATATCAAGCGTGGCATGTTGATCAAAATCTATCAATTGTTGAAAATATTGAAGATTGAGAAGATGGTAATTTTTCTAACTAGGAAATGAATCTTGAAGATGATTTTCAAGAATGGTAAATTCTCTTTCGCTTGGTTCCACCAAGTAATGTGAATGTTTCTGATCTTCACACCCTTGGTCGAAGGGATTTTGATATATCCTTTGATTGGAAAATTACAACTATTTATGATGATGTGGCTGAAGAAGCTATTAATTTTATAAGGAATGGAATAGCAAGGGGTGATATTGTTGACCTTTCAAATAGAAAATTTGCCTCTTCATATTCATTGGCAGAAAAAAAACGACTTGCTTTTGAAATTGTTTTAAGGAATTTTGATGAATATGAGATTCATGAAGCTCTTGTTATGATTGTTCAGGGCACTGCATGCACTGGAAAGTCATTCCTTATCCATTGTTATTTTGAAGCTCTTTCTAATTTGTCAAGTATTGAAAAAGGTCCTTTGCTTCTTCTTGCCCCAACATGAATAGTTGCTTTTAATATAAATGCAAAAAACAATACACTCTGCTCTAAAAATTCTGATTAAAGATATGAAACCACTACAGGGCTAATCGCTAGCAGTATTCCAAGAAGAAATGAGGCATATTCAATATATATTGATTGATGAAATGAGATTTTTAGTATCAAGGTTATTCATGCAAATAGATGCTCGATTACGAAAATTATTTCCAGAGAAAAATAATTTTCCTTTTGGTCACAGATCCATCATCCTTGTGGGTGACCTTGGCCAGCTACCTCCTATGAGAGATAGGCCTTTGTATGCAGGTAATACAGCAGGGAAGCTCTTGTGGAAAAAATTCAACATTTTTGTCACTCTTGACACAATATTTTGCCAACAAGGGAATAATGAGAAAATATATTGTTTTCGTAGAGTCCTCAATGACATAAGAAATGCAGAATTTGTTCTTGATGATTGGGAGTTTCTTATGTCGCAGGATGATATGAGGTTGCATCCTAGATAAAAGGATTTATTTAATTCAACAATTCACATCTTTACAACAAATAATTTGGTGTCCTTCCATAATAGGCATATATTGAAATAATTAAATTCTCCAATTACACGATGTATTGCAATGAATTGAAGGCGTTCAGAAATCAGTGGTGCTGATGATGATCAACTGGACTGTGAATTTTTGTTGTGTCATGGCCAACATGTTATGTTGACATGTAATTTGTGGGTTGAAGCTGGTTTGGTAAGTGGCGCACTTGGGTATGTGAATGAAATATTTTATATGCCTATCTCTAAGCCACCTGAGCTTCCAATGTTCACAACTATTGTGATAAGTATGTTGGTGTTCAGTTTGATGCAAGCAATCCAAACATTGTACCTATCACACCAGTGATAAGAGAAAATTGAAACAAGTTCCTTTAAAGTTGGCATGGGCTCTTATAATCCACAAGTCACAAGGTTTGACTTTAGAACGAGACTCAATGGATACCAGGAATAAAGATAAGCAAGGACTGACCTTCATAGCCATATCAAGAGTGAAATTAATAGATAGTTTACGCATTGCACCACCTTTCTCTTTTCAGCATTATGCCAAGATGAAAGATAGTGCATATGTTACAATTAGGAAGAAAGAAGAGGAGCGATTAAAGTCCATATCGTTATGACATGCAACTATTAATACTTTTAGCTCTTTATAAATGTTTTTTGAATTTATTTTATCATCCTCTTTATTTACTCTTAATATAATAATGATTTTGATATATTAATGAGATGAATACATTCATCAAATTCATAGTAATATTTTCGAAAGTTGTTTACTTATTTTTTTCACGTTGTTTAATTGTCTTATTTTCAAGTGGTTTTTTATATTTTTCTTACAATGAACCATTCAGAGATTAAAAGGCCAGTTATATGAGCCAATCATTAAAAACCAATATGGAATTCCATATCACTATGACATGCAACTAATAGTATTCTGACACATTTATAAAATGTTTTTTAATTGTTTTTATTGTCCTCTCTATTAGCAACCTATAAATATAGGATTCATAATTTTGACTTGACTGATGGTAGTCTTGTAAATATGTACAAACTTTGCTTTCCGCAAGTTAGTTTCCCATATTTTGTAAAAAATAAAAAATCAAAAAATCAAAAAGAGGGTAAAAATTCCTAAGAGAAACATCAAAGGACTTAGAAAAAATAATATACCCCAAAAGAAAAAGATGAATAAAACATGAAAGTGTGCAAGTCTAAATGCCACTACTTTTACTTCTTGCAGTTGATTATGGCAAAGTTTCAATAAATGCCATAATCCATGATGAGTTGAACAATTTAATCTTAACTTGTCATGTTTCAATTTTACTTGTTGTAGATAGTGAATAAGGAATTTTCATACAGTTTAATCATGACAATTCAGTAGTTAGGTAGAGAATAAAAAGAATCCAACAGTTTAATCTAGATTCTTGGAGGAAATAAGTTAGAATTAGATACTTTTACTACTTTCAAAAAGAATAATTATTTTGAAGGTTGCTAGCTCAAATGCACCTAATTAAAATAGAAGAAAAAATGTTAGAAGATATGACTGGGTAGGTAGAAGAAGGCGAGAAATACATTGTAAATATTCTTGACCAGGTTACAAATAACTAATTTCCCCTCCCCATAGCTATTTAACATTCTGTACTATCAGTCATAAAGGCTCAGGGCATTTCCCTGACTTTTGTTGGGACCAGACCCAAGGCTCAATGACTGACTAGTGGAAAGTGTTAAGTTTCTATGTTAATCCCAGAAATCACATCATTTTCAATTCATGCATTCATTACCATGAAAAATCATAAGTAAAGACCCCATTTTTACTTAGTGGTGCTTAAAACCCTCATTTTATTAACTTCCTACATCTCATGAAGCATAAAACCCTCAAAATAGCATTTTATCCTAAGTTAAAGTGATGAAATTATTACAATGAAAGCTTGGTTTTAATATTCACTTTTCTTGGTTATAATTGTATTTTTTGAGTATTCACTTTCCCTTTTCATATTAACACCTAACTTATTTTATTAACTCCCTATAGAAAATCTTAGTCCTATTAATATAACTCCTTTCTATTAATTATTCGAAAAAACCTCTTATTATAAGCTTTTTATGTCAAAGTTATTATGCACATGTTTAAATTAAATCCCTAAGCTACCCCTTTGACATGAAAATTATCCATAAACAAATATCCCGACTCCCCTATAGTTATTTAGCCTAATTAGTTTGGAATAACTATATAATAAGATATAAAGGAAAGTTTCGGAATACGATGTATCAAATGAAAATTAAAAACCATTTCCGATGCTTCATATATTGTTTCTAACCAAAGTTTGATTACATTAAGTCTTTGATTTACTCCCCCTTCATCTGCCCTCCACACAGCATAAACCTTAGGTATATATTTGCCACTTTACAACGTGCATATCAAACCTTGGTTAAAATCCTATTAACTCGCCCCCATGCATTCCACTCCATATATATAAACTCCTTTTATATATAAAAAGCCTCATTATCCAATCAAATAACCCAGCACCCTCACGCTCATCCATCACCCTCTGGTCATATTTATATACCTAATCTAACGATCCACACTTAGCGTGATCAACCCGACCCTATGCCCCACCATTCCCGTCGCGTGATTTATAATCGTTGATATGTGTTATCGAATCAATGGCCCATCTTGAATCCCAGTCCCACGTTGCTGTTCCCCACTACTTCGAAATCCAATCCTGACCGTTCGCATAAGTTAATTGGATCCGACGGTGCACATTTCATATCGCATGCTAGAATTGATCGGACACAGTTTGGGAAAATTTACGCGATAAAAGTTGTTTTGAGAAACCATTGACTGCTACGTATCCAATTTTAATTGGATCGCGTTAAAAAAGCCCAAAACTACTTACCATATTAAAGTAATGTGATACCACTGAATGGTTTTAACATTCAAAATTCCAAATCCGCCTCCCTCCTTTGAATGAACCTATACAAAAATGCCAAATATGATGATGTTTATTAAGGTTAAAACTTTAATATATCATTGTTATATCTTTTAGTTTCATTCTCGACTGGTTAAACTCCCGCCCCGACTATTTTAAAATATTTTCGAGCCTCTGTTGACCAATTTATAGCCTCGGAGCTAAACATTACCACTATGACTGCATCTGAAAGACCATTAAAGCTGCCCTCTGTAGCGTCAAAGATCTAGTTTCAATTGAAGATACCATGTTGACATAAGAAAGTACATTGTTTCGACCCCAACAAAATCAACAGAAGTCCAAATTCGACCACAGAAGCTTCAAAAACCCTGTCAAAACATAAAAATACCTACAAATTTAGGGATCTTTGTGTTCTGGAGCCAGTTTTTTAAAGGCCAGTTTCCTCTGTTTCTAAGTTCCAAAGACCAAAATTCAAAGATTAAAAGGGTTGAAAATCTGAATATAACCTAGAAACTCCTTCTCTCAATCAAATCCACTCATAAAACCCTCGTTTTCTATGTTATCTCAGTTTACATCCTCTGAATAAACCTAATTGAGAAAAAATCCCAAAAGAAGCTATCCTTAGACTAAATTTCTCAGTTACCCATCTGTTTAAAGTAAAAAACTCCTGCAAACAGTCTAATCTTGTAGTAGTTACCCAAAATGCCTAAAAAAAAAATAGAGTTAAACCTCCACAGACAGATCTCATTCCACAGGTCTTTCAAAAGCCTTCAATCACCTCCCTGCAGACCTCAATTTCATTAACAAATTGTTTTATTTTTGCAGGTTATCATCAAAATATGGATTTGGGCCAACAATTTCAATACTAGTTGACAAAATTGTTTGCTCCAAATTCTCAGATTTTAATTCAAAAGCTTAATTCAACAAATAGTTTGTATAAAAAGAAGGAATAAAATAAAGTCAGAGAAAGATCAGAATGATGAAATGTGCACAGTGAATGGTAAAAGTGAGGTGAGAATTCATAGGGACAGTTAAAAAGTATTAGTGGTTAAAGTGTATTAGGTAAAAGTCAGAGTGAAAGTTTAAAAAAAGTTACAGAGCAGTCAAGGTAAAATAGTAAAAGTAAAAACAAAGGAAGTAATCGTAAAAAGATATGAAAATACTTTCACCAACAATGGATTTTATCCAAAGTGAAATTAAAACAGTTAAAAGAACAAAAAAAGTGAAAAGATGAAAACATAACAAGAAGGAACATTTTTGCAGAAATATCATGTTTAAGTCATTGTTTTGCTGAAACTATTGTGACCAATCCAAGATGAATTTTGAAAAACTGAAGGAGGTTTATGTTCTTAATGTGACTCACTACAAAAACCTCTCTCACTTTTCTAACAACCATTATGGATTGAGAAATATTAAACAATATTTTAAAGCACTTTTTGTAGAACATTCTTGTTAAGTCATCATTTTGCAGAGAAGATTGTGGCCAATCAGAAATACATCATACAAAACTGAAGGACATTTTTGTTCCTAAGAGACCGATATACAAACACCTATCTTATTTTTTTCACAGTTATTTCCGAATGAGAGATACATGCACATCTTTACAGGCTATTTTTCAGACTCTGTAAAACTATGTTTTACACATATATTTGCAGAGCCTATTGTGCACAGTTGGAGAGGAATTTTAGGAAAAAAAAAAGAGGTTTATTTCACCAACATATTTATCTACAATAACCTCTTTCAAGGTTTACATATATATTTCGAATTGAGAAATAAAAAGGCATCACTGGACCCGAATTTTGCAGAATTGCTGGAGCAGAATGCACAAAGAAAGGAAACATTTAGTGACTTGGATGCCTCATCATCAACTAAGAGTTGGATTAAATTCAAATTCTCATCTTTGTCATCACCTATCCATTAAAAATAGTGCCAAATAGATGCATTAGTTTTGAGTGTCATTTAATTGAGTTCTATTTATGCAAAACAGTTGGAGATATTTGTAAAACAATCTTGATATTTTTTCAAGATATTCTAGTTTAGAATTTATATAAATACTTCACTCTTTGAAGTATTTTGGGTGGAATAAAATTATTCAAGACTACTATAGACATTTTTTCTGAATACGTTGGGTGTTAGTGTGAGTGATTTGTTAAGCATCAGACTGGAACTAATTCAAACAGACATCATAACTCAGGATTCTTGTGCTGATCAGATAAGTCAAGTATTTTCCTGTTTTCACTGTTTATATTTCTAAGTTCCATACATACATTTACATGTTTTCTGTCTTAAATGATTGACTAGGAAAGTTTATACATGATTACTGTCAAAAGCTCCCTGTTTTTTACTAGTTACTCATTGATATGTTTTCTGTTGATATCCGGACTTAAGAATCCTTAACTGCTCTTAGTCTCTTTTGACCCCTTTCTTTCATCTTCTTTTTTGTAACTTAAGGATCCTTCATTTCCCTTTTGTTCAGATCATACCATTTCATCAAAAAGCCTATTTCCAAACCCTTTGAAGGTCATCTACCCTGCCCTTAGTGCATTTTCTCTTTTGACCTTATTTCTCAACTTTGCCTGCCAAGAAATTTGACTCCATAGCCCAATGGTCTGGTAGATCCCTATGTGGTTTACCTTGAAGTAATCTTATTTCCCACCAAAATTTCAAACAAAAAACCAATTTCCCAATCATACCTAGCCTAAAATATTAAACAAAACAAAGTTAAATCATAAAGAGAGATCCCTCTCTAAAATTTAGGAGGGCTAGATCCTAGATTTCAAAAGTAGGTTTGTGGTTACCTCTAGTAAGTTACAAAGTTTTAAATATTTCTGATAGAAAATTTACTAGAGTGATAACACTCTCTATTTGCATTAATTATTTTCATGTATTTATGAAATGAATACATTCATCAAATCCAATATAGTAATATCTGAGAAAGTTCTTACATCATTTATAATGTTGTTCAATTTACCTCCTTTTTTAAAGTCGTTATTGTTCTTTTGTTTACAATGAACCATTTAGACATATACAACCAGTTATATGAGCCAATCATTAAAAATCAAGATTTAAGTCCATATCCCTATGACGTGCAACTAACAAAAATTTATCAATGTGGTTTGCTAAATATGTTGTGGTTTGGTTCAATGACAACATATTTATATTTGATATTAATATTAAAATAAAATAAATATATACATTAACATTAATTTAAATACAAATATAGAATTACTAACATTATTAATATTTGATTTTAAACATTAAGTTTAGACATTTGTGATTTCTTGTTGATTATTGTAATAAGGGTCATATCACTCATTTAATTTTATCACTCATTTCATGTGTACAATATGTATTTCTAATGAGATTTATATTTGTAGAAATTTTATATCATTTGGTTCATGTAGCGTTAGGTTATTTTATAGCATGAGGTTCTTAAGATATAGTTTTTTAACAACAATATAAATGAGGTGTTCCATTATATATATATATATATATATATATATATATATATATATATATATATATATATATATATATATATATATGTTTCTATCTCTTTGTGTATACATTTTTATTTTGTCGTTTTTCTTTTCAAATGCAGATATGGATAATAATGATGGCATTTATTATAATCAAGTGGTGGAAAATATTTCTAGACTCATCAGTTTTCTTTTGTATCTTCAAAACAATTTCGATAGAAAACATGGCTTCCATCCTGCTTTTATTGATGAGCATCTTCGTGTGCTAGATGAAATGAAAATGAATGTAAAATACTTGTTGCATGTGCACATGAGGGAGGCTGGGAGAAAAATAAGAAGGGATTGGTTGGAAAGTGTTAAGTATCGTGATCATTATCCTGTTGATTTGAATTGGTGTTTCTTTTGTGGTCGGTCTGGTTGTGTTCTCGAAGAGGCTATTTGATAAATGACCTTTGATGGAGAGTTTCGAGTCCATTTTTGTAGTGGGGTTTCTTTATGTAAAGACAACAAAAAAACATATGTTAATTTCAATGTTATTTTTTTGGTTTCATTGATGGTGGAATTGAATATCACTTTAG
The DNA here is from genome assembly GCA_034641835.2 of Pinus albicaulis. Taxonomy (NCBI): domain Eukaryota; kingdom Viridiplantae; phylum Streptophyta; class Pinopsida; order Pinales; family Pinaceae; genus Pinus; species Pinus albicaulis. The sequence goes on from JAXQQM020061457.1 coordinate 14,789, forward strand.
TTTATTAATTCATTTGGTTTATAATATTAACAATCAGTAATGTTGATTGATCACTTGCAGTTTATAATAATAATAATCATGTGACTTTAAAATTCCTCTATGTTTAAAGTATTGGGTCGTATGCTTTATTAATCTCTTGTGTTTTTAATATTGTTCCCTTGGCTTTATTGGTCCCTTAGGTTATTAATATTTGTCTGTTGGGTTCACCAATTCCTTTGGTTTATAATAGTAAACCCTTGGGTTTATTAGTTCTTTTGGTGTATAATATGAATAATCCCTTGGGTTAATTCTTAGTGTTTATTAATTTCTTTGGTTTTTATATTTTTATATTCATTTTATGGATCCTTTAACTTTAATAATTTTTATTTTTAATGCTAATCTGTTGGGTTTATAATATTAATAATCTCTTCGGTTTATTGATGTTTTTTATTTATAATATTAATAATACCTTTTCTTTCTTGATGTTTTTTGTTTATAATATTAACATTTCCCTGTATTTTTTTATCCATTGGGTTTATAACATTGATCCCTTAATTTTTCGAATTCTTTCAGTTCGTAATATTATTCCATTCAGTTTATTAAATCCAAATATTGAGGTTTAAATATTAGTCTTATAGTTTAATACTAATGCATGGTCCAATGTTACATTATGAAAAACATTAACTCAATATGAAAATCAACTATGGGAAACCATTGTTAATTAGCGTTAGCCATAGTCGATCAATGTCATCCATGGTCAAATGTCACATTCCGACAAATATTGTCTCAATATCAAAATCAACCATGGCCAACCATGGTCATAGTTGGTCCAACTTCGGATTGTGACAACACTTGTCTCAATGTTTAAATCAATCATGGTAAACCATGTTTATTCCCCTCGGTTTATAATATTAATATTCATGTGACTTTATCAATCATTTTTATTTAAAAAATTGATTCCTAAGATTTATTAATCTCTTTATTAATCATGTGAGTTTCTCATTCATTTGTATTTAAAATATTTATTCGTAGCCTTTACTAATCTTTTTTGTTTTTCATATGGATCCTTTGACCTTGTTGATCTCTTATTTTTTTAATATTTTTCTCTTGGGTTCCCCAATTCCTTTGGTTTATAATATTAAACCCTTGGGTTTATTATTTCTTTTGGTTTATAATATTAATAATCCCTTGTGTTTATTAATTAGTTGATTTTAAAATATTGATTCTTATGGTTTATTAATTTCTTAGGTTTTTGCTTTTAAAATATTTGTTCTAAGGGTTTGTTAATCTCTTGTGTTTTTAATATTGATTCCTTGGCCTTATTGATCCCTTAAGTTTTAAATAATTTTCCCTTGGTTTCACCAATTCCTTTGGTTTATAATATTAAACCCTTGGGTTTATTATTTCTTTTGGTTTCTGTTATTAATAATCCCTTGGATTTATTAACAGGGAAAATTTTAGGGGCTAATATTCGCAAGTGGGCTAATTTTCCATATTTTTTCCAAAAAAAGATTCGTTAATTTTCACTTTTTCTAAAAATTATTCACCCAAATTTTATAGAATAAAATTATTTTACCTTAAAAATCACTAAAATTTTATATAGAGACTATATAAAATTATTAGAAATTTGAATTCTTTTATAAAAACATTGCCAATAATTTTACAAATTTTATATTATGTACTAGTGATATTCGCCAAGGTTTATAAACTTTAAAATAAATTTGCATCCTTAAAATTTTCCCTGTTTATTAATCTCTTGAGTTTAAAATATTAAATACTATGGTTTATTAAATTCTTTGGTTTAGGGTTTAAACTATTAGTTCTAAGGGTATATTAATCTCTTGAGTTTAAAATATTAATTTTTAGGGTTTATTAATTTCTTGGTTTATAGTACTAATATTTATCCCTTAGGTTTATAACAATTTTCTGTTGGGTTTACTAATTTCTTGGGTTTATAATATTAAATGCTTGTGTTTATTTGTTCCTTATCTTTATAATTTTCATAATTCCTTTGGTTTATAATATTACTTATTTTGGTTTACAACATTAATAATCCGTTGAGTTTAAAATATTAATTCTTAGGGTTTATTAATCTCTTGTGTTTTTTATATTGATCCATTGGCCTTATTGAGCCCTTAGGTTTTTAATATTTATCCATGGGCTCCCCAATTCCTTTGGTTTATAATATTAAACCCTTGGGTTTGCTAGTTCTTTTGTTTTATAATATTAATAGTCCATTGGGTTTATTAATATATTGAGTTTAAAATATTATTTCTTAGGATTTATTAATTTCTTAGGTTTTTGAATTTAATATATTAATTATTAGGTTTTATTAATCTCTATTGTTTTTAATATTGATCCATTGGCCTTATTGATCCTTTAGGTTTTTAATATTTATCCATTAGGTTCACAGATTCCTTTGGTTTATAATATTAAACCCTTAGGTTTATTAGTTCTTTTATTTTATAATGTTAATCACCCCTTGGGTTTATTAATCTCTTTAATTTAAAATATTAATTCTTAGGCTTTATCAATTTCTTGGGATTTTTAGTTTGAAATATTAATTCTTAGGGTTTATTAATCTCTATTATTTTTTAATATTGATCCCTTGTCCTTCTTGATCCCTTAAGTTTATAATATTTATCCCTTGGGTTCACTCATTCGTTTGGTTTATAATATTAAACCCTTGAGTTTATTAGTTCTTTTGGTTTATAATGTTAATAACCCCGTTGGTTCATTAATATCTTAAGTTTAAAATATTTATTCTTATGGCTTATTAATTTATTAGGTTTTTTAGTTTAAAATATTAATTCTTAGGGTTTATTAATCTCTAGTGTTTTTAATATTTGATCCCTTGTCCTTATTGATCCCTTATGCTTTTAATATTTATCCCTTGATTTCACCAATTCCTTTGGTTTATAATATTTAAACCTTGGGTTTATTACTTCTTTTGGTTTGTATTATTAATCTCTTGGGTTTATTAATATCTTGAGTTTAGAATATTAATTGTTAGGGTTTATTAATTTCTTAGGTTTTTGGGTTTTAAATATTATTTCATATGCTTTATCAATCTCTTGAGTTTAATATATTAATTTTTAGGTTTTATTACTTTTTTAGGCTTTTGGGTTTTAAATATTATTTCTTAGGGTTTTTAAATCTCTTCCAATTAAATTATTTATTCTTAGGGTTTTTATTTTTTTTATTTCTTGGTTTATAATATTAATATTATTCTTTGTTTGACCAATTACTTTGATTTATAATATTAAACCCTTGGATTTATTAGTTCTTTTGGTTTAAAATATTAATAATCCCTTGGAATATCTGTAAGAGATATACACTTATTATAAATATTAATAAAATATTATTATTATGTTATTTTTTAATTTTATTATATTTTGAGTTATAACTATAAATATATTAAAATAATTTAATAATGTATTTCTATTATATATTTTAGTATTGAATAATATATATATATATATATATATATATATAGGTTAATATATAGTATGCATATAGTTAATATTATTAATATATTATAAGTAAATATATAAAATATGTTGGTAGTTATTTCATAAATATATAATATTTATTTTGGTGAAATACATTTGGTGAGTCGTGCATATAAGCATATCATTGTATATCAACCACATTGGTGAATTTGGTTGTAAATTTATTTCATATACGCCGTATATCAACAACATCGGTAATTTTTAATTTATTTGATTAAAAACTCCTAAAGCATTCGAAATGAAAAAATTTAAAATTTTTAAGCTTGATATACGAACCTTATCTAATTAATCAAAATTTTTATTATTAACAATAATTTCAGTAGGTGAAACTTTGTTTCTGTGACAGCCAGTTTATGGGTTAACTAATTGTTGACTAGTTGTTATGTTATTTTATTTTTGTTAAAAAGAAACTTAAAACATTTCATTTTTTTTTGAAGGATTTCTTTATGAATATGGGTTAATTTTATTTTGTGAAAAGTGAATTAATTATGGAAAACAGGTTCCATAAAAGTTTTAAAAAAAAGTATTGATGGTAAAAGTATTCTAAGAACTGAGAGATGGTTAGACAGTTCAGACAATTACCTTTTCCTCTAAGGATAAAGGCACATCCCAAAGAGGAAAAGGGAAACTGTTCTGAGAAGGAAGAAAAGAGCAGAGGGAGGAAATTTCCAGAGCTCGTTGTGACCAGTGGAATACTCTGTACTCCTAAGGGTTTCTGGAAAGGAAGACTGGACTTGGAGTCTTGAGGTCTCTTTTGAATCCTCTCTCAGCTTACCCAACTCAGGAATGGAGCACGAGGGCAGAGAAGGACGTAATCACCTCTATTATGGTTGGGCGGACACCATCAGTAGCGACCCATATAAGATAAGTAAGAAGAGTTATTTATTTCAGTTAATAATGACAGAACTGGTTAAAAAACAAGAATTCAATCTTACTATGTAATTCCTAGAATTTTGAAAACATGTATTACATACAAAAAGAGTATCAATTCCATTTTAAATTCTATTACTAGAAAATATGTGTTACAGAAAGGAAAGAAAGTGAATATTATGTTTAACTGTAGTACTTGGAAATATATTTACATATGATCAAAGGAAAGGGATTATTGTACCTTACATATATATAAATGATTAGTAATTATGTCAAAGAAAAAATTACAGTAAGAAAATATTATATTTTATGCTGTGTAAATTTAGACCGATATATTCTTGAATTCATGCTTTTGTAAAGCATCAAGCCCACATGCAACCAGTAAAACCAAACTAAATTAAGTAGCAGGATTTGCAATACATTTTTGAAGTAATATGAGGCTAAAGAATATAGTATGGAAGAGAACTGTTAGACCCAAATTCAGGAAAGGTTATGGACCCTAGGTCTGGTCGCTCTTCTTGAAGGCTAAACAATACACGGACAGAAGAAGATGGTCCAGCCATCACTCATAACTGAAACTAAAGAAAGAATAAAGAACTGCTAATCTAGCACATGATATAAATTCCGCAGACGCAGAGTAAATATATAACACCAAAATTAACTAAGTCAAGAAACTTGAAAGAATAACATGCAACCATGTATAGATGAAAATAGAGAAACGTCACAAGTATCACGGTTAATAATCACTAAACAACTATCTATTAAGGACATTCAATAAAACTGGAAAAGTTATGTAGGAGCATCTAACTCGGAGTAGACAGAAGGCAGGTTTATTTGTCTCACTGTTGTACTAGTTTGCGGACAGGTTACTAGACTTGTGTTTTATCTTCCTTTTTATTATTATTTATTTTATGGAAGAACATGGTCGAATTAGGGAATTAAATTGTTTTGTATACTTAATTAGGAGTTTTTTTCATAATCTGGAAATGTAGTTAGGAAGAAATGATTGTTATTTTACAACCGAAAAACTTTAACAGAATTTTTATCTACAACAGTATGAAACAACAGAAAATATATCCTGTAAGGGTTATATTCCCATGAAAAATAGCAGAAATACAAATAAGAAGAACAGAACACAAGATTGAGAACCATCTGTAACGTGTTACAATTCCTACAGCCATTTTATTGTTTTTTCTTACATATATTTGCAAATAGATTTTCGTTCCTCTTATATGAACAACATTCCAGATTTAGTTTGTAAATAGAACTGAGAGTGGGAAGGAGAAGCTATGTCCAGGTGTGTGAAGATATGTACAAGGAGACAGGCAAGAACTGTGAAGGCGTTCATAATAATGCAGACAAGTGAATTAACAACATGTCAGGTAATCGCTTATAGTCCCAATGACAACAAAAACCATTTGTTTTTCTTTATTTCCGGCCATTAACAAAACAGGGTAACTCATATAGCAGTCAAAAAAAGTGTTTATAAGAGAACAAATAAGGAGACAGGCGAGGGTTCGTAATTTGAAACCCTAACAAAAGAGAGTAAAGTCACGAAGCACCGTTGACAGATTTCTAACTCTGTACAATGAATAGTCCTCAAAATATTCAAGCAGCGGAAACAAAGAAAATTTCTCTTTACAATTACATTGAACATTCCATTAGAGAAGACTGGAACATACGACGACAGGTTTTTGTAAATCATTAAACCCTAACACTACAGAAGTAACCAAAAACAGGGAGACAACCCTACCCTTAGGGTCTGGAGTAACCGAGGCCGATAGGTGGTTAAGTGACTCAGGTTTATAAGGACCTGCAAACATAACAGAGGAGGAAAACAAGTCAGGAACAAAACTGTAGCTTTTAAATTCATTGAACAAATTGACAGTGAAGAAATTGAAAGGGAAAAGAGGGTTTGTAACTGAACTTACCTTTTGAGTTCGACATCGAACAGAGCGAAGAAACACTGACGAAACTCAGCAATTTTTTCTCACGAAGGAGCGAGATCAATTAGAAACCTTGGAAAGTTGAGAGAAGAGCTTGAATCATAGACAGAGAACATACCTATGTTGTGGGAAGCTGAGCGCGAACCGAAGAAACCCTGACAGCCCCAACTTGGAGGGGAAAACGAAACATTCAGTTTAAAAAATAAATAAATAAGCACGAACAAAAATCTTAACACAGAAGAAAATATGGTACTAGAGCTACCCAACCGACAGAAGAGACACAAGTTTCCATTCGCAGGGTTTTAGATGAAACCCTTGTCCGAGCGAAGCCACGTAACAGAATAGAGTTAGAGTCACTCTAACAGAGTTTTTCCAAACACAAACATAATCGAAGTCACTAGTAGAATAACCTCATGAAACACAGATAAACCAGAAGAGTCGGTGACCATCACCTACAGCACAGTGGTGGAAAGTTGAGCAAGTTCGATGAACTTTTTTTCCAATGAAAGAGTGAGGCTCGAAATACGCAACAAACAATCGGATAACGCGCCAACGAACGGGAGAATTAACTCGAACTACGGAGGTGTCAGTCCCAATAAATTACCAATTTGAAAGGTACGTCTGAATAATCAACATAAATATTATTATATGACATTCGACTTAATTAGTTCATCATTACCACGATGATTTGGCAGTTGGACAAACGTAACATTTCATACATATAAAACTTTGGTTATAATTTTGTGAGAATAGTTTGAGTTGTGTCTGGGTGCCATCAAAAAGTCATTATGTAAGGCAAGACTATATATTATATGCCCAGTCAAATGTTGGTGCTATATAAAATATGCTAAACGCCAAGCTCAAGCTATAGAAAATGATAGCATACTACAATCATAAACATGAATACATAGTAGCGGGCATGACCCTGCCTGGAAAAGAAACTTATTATCAAATCTATTATGAACCATAGAATTGCTTAGTTGAAAATAGGAATGGCATATAAACTATACATTAAGAATTAAACAGTACCCAAAACCCATAAAGAATATAAGAATATCTTTTATAGCAAATGTTCATGGTCTCATGGGTTTACAACATTATAACTAAAATCTGGATAAACTTCATTTGGAAACTAAAAGAGTTGAGGGGGTGCCTTCTAGGCAACGCAACCACTGAAAACACCAACGAAGAAAACCAGTCTACCTTCCACATGAATGGAAAACTCTGGGAGCAACGCTCAACTTGTTTAAAATGTAAAGAATCGTGCTCTCAGCACCCGACATGGGGAGAAGCAGGGTATGAAATACCTGTTGAATGATAACAAGTTTAGGATGGAATTTGTAGCTAGAACCGAGAATGAAAGAGTAAGAGGCACTACAACAAAAGAGGTACTTGCAAAACAACCAATCGATATACCATCAAAAGCCAAACAAAGATTTAGAAGAGAAACAAATGTGAGAATTGTAAACTAAAGTGCAAGAGTGGAAGAAGCGAAACCTCTCCCTGTAACTATCCTTCTGGTCTTCTGAGAGCCAACTGGGGTGGATTCCAAACAAGAAAACCCTGGTTAGCAATTCTGGAGAACGACACTGCAAACCTAAGCACGAAGAAACATAAGCAAACAGGTATTGGTAATTACATGTAGACGTTGAGAGAAACTCCTTTGGGGTTTGAAAACGCACTGTCATGACCCAAAACTCGGTAGTAGACCTGTGAACACAAAAGGAAAATTCGAGTCAAAAGCACTGAAGAAAATACAGCTCAGAAAAGAATGCAAACCCAAAAATAACTCTGAAATGAACAACACCATTGGAAAACAGCTTAACCATACGCATTACCTGTTGAATGCAAAGGGAGTATACCATCGCCGTGGAGCTTGCAGAGCCTTCGGGCAAGAAAAATAGAGAAATGAACCGGAAACAGTTAGAGTGCTGGGGGTAGTACCCTAAGCAGTTACCAAGACTGTCTCTATCATCAATATTAGGGTTTCAGATAGAAAGGTAGGCGTTGAGACAGGTGGCTAAAATCAAAACCCAATATTATGCTTCCATAGAGAATCATTTAACACAAGATTTGCAGTGGTTGTAAGCCGTATGAAAATCAAACCGAAAACCCAATCAGTTAGAATCACAATTAAGGATAGCAAGAATAAGTACAAGCGTGATCGTATGTTGTGCAAGTAACAAGGGTCACAAACCATGCAATGAACCATAGTAATCAAAAGAGAAATGTGCCAGCAATCTCGTTAAAAACCACATTTTCATATACCATCAATTAAGCCATGGTCTAGCAAAAGTAAGGTAGGTATAGAAAAGAAACGTAAAGAGTTAATTTTTTTTTATGATGAATGTTACCGTTTCTCCAAAAGGTAGACATGTTATTAGTTTTATATAAAAAACATACTCGAGATTAGGGTAGCATATAATAATATCTTACAAATGAATAATATATTATCCTAATAGAGGATAGGATACCACTATGCTACAATTCAAACATGTAAGGTAGGTATAGAAAAGAAACGTAAAGAGTTAATTTTTTTTATGATGAATGTTACCGTTTCTCCAAAAGGTAGACATGTTATTAGTTTTATATAAAAAACATACTCGAGATTAGGGTAGCATATAATAATATCTTACAAATGAATAATATATTATCCTAATAGAGGATAGGATACCACTATGCTACAATTCAAACATGGATAAGGGACGACTATATTTAGTTTTGCCATCATTATGCTCTCTGAAAAGATTTATGCTTATCACAATGATGCTTCATTAATATAAATTCCTTTGTTTAAAGAGTTCTCTTTCAAAGTAGTGTCCCATGCTAAATGAATAAATTTTTAAAGCATATTTTATGCCTCGTGCCTAAATATGAGAAGCATGTGCAAATTGTATTGCTTAAAAGTGGCTTTAAAATAATGCCACATGCTTGACGAATTTCTTTCCAGGAATGATATATGTAAAATGACTTCTTGCGATGTGACACTCGTGGTGGCATCTTCTTGGGTTGGTGGTGCACATCATCTCTCCGTAGAGTCTACACCTAGTGTCAGTGATTTTTGGTTAAGGATCACATGGTTCTCTCTTTCGTAGTTGGTGAGGATGAAAAAGCAAAAAGCAAAATATGTTTTCTTTGTTCAAATCCTTTCGTAGTTGGTGAGGATGAAAAAGCAAAAAGCAAAATATGTTTTCTTTGTTCAAATCTGTGAAAATTTTATGTGGAAAGCAAGACAAGTTGAAATAAAGTAATTTGTTTAGTATAAGATATTTTTATCTGTATCCATATTCCCTTTCGTGGTTGGTGAGGATAAAAGGAAAAATTAAAAATATATTTGGTAGTTGGTGAGGATAAAAAGGCAAAATAAAAAATATATTTTCCTCGTTCAAATCTATTTGAAAATGTTACGTGGAAAGTAAGACAACTTGACATAAAGTAATTTGTTTAATATAAGATATTTTTATCCGTATCCATAGTATTCATTGTGGGAAGATTTTGGTTCTTAAGTTCATAGTTACTTTTGGTAGTTTGTGGTAATGGAAAAAGCGAAAGCAAATAGGAAAAGTATCGGAAAGAGGTATTAACTTGTTATTAATTTGTTTGTTATTTATGAGGTGAAATATGAATGTGAGAAGTATAAATATATATTTTAAGATTTTTGTTTTTTTAGTAATTAAAAATGAAAATAATACATATAATAATAAAAATAATAAATAATATAAAGAAGAAAATATAATATTATTTTAAAAGTATATTTTATAAGTAATATTTATTTAATTATTTTCTTATTATATAAGAAAAAATAAATTAAATTATATATATTTTAACATTTACAATATTTATTACTTTTTAAAATGCATAATATTTAAAATATTAACATACTAGTTTAAAACATAAATTATATAATAATCTAAAAGTTGTATTTTTGCAATGTTTAATCTTCATTATTAAATACATATGGTTAAGAAAAAATATTGTTAAAAATATTCATTATAAAGAATCTAACTATTCTAATTTTTGTGGTTGAGTCTCTTTCAAGGTGATCAAAATATAAAATAGGAATAACTAGCAATTGCACCAAATGTTGCAAAGGAAACATCTTAAGGCAGTAGAATTTAGCCTTAACTAATGCTTCTTTGACATCTATTGAAAGACCAAAAAAATAAATAAAGGGAAAAGACCATACTACAATGAAATAGCTCTATATAATGCTTCACTAACATCTATTGAAAAACCAAAAAAATCAAGAAAGGGAAAGGACCGTATTACAATGAAATCTTACAACAACAACTAAAAAGTATGAAATGAAAAGCTCTCTGATATGAAATAAAATTAACAATAATTCAAATATAAAATAGATGAAATAAAATTATAATTATCAATCCTAACCACTCAATTTATCCTAACAAACAACCTAATAATAACATAAAATTAACATTTTTAAAACCAACAAACAACATAATAATAGAACATTAACATTTTTAAAGCCAACAAACAACATAATAACATAAGATTAACATTTTTAAAGACAACAAAATCATCTAATGCACAACAAAGTCATGCAATCCAGAAACAGAGTTAAACTTAAAAACCATAATTCATCACTTCCACTCTTCAAACAATGTGAGTGCAGTCTATCACTTCCACTCTTCAAACAATGTTAGTGCAGTCCATAAACAAGATAATTTTTCTCTAGTCACTCTAAACTATCACTCCAAGAAATGGAGGAGTTGTTCCTGTGATCACTTGAAATTTTCATATTTGACATTCAAAACCTTGGTAATCTCTTCACACAAAACTTGTCAATATTCACTCTATTGTTGATTATTGTTAGGATGATATGTTGCTACTTCTTTCTTCAGAGAAACCTTCACATTTTCTGGGCTTCCCAATCGAAGCAGCACATGTTTGGTCACATCTGGATGAGGGCATTTTTCATATATATATTTTAGGAATGACTCTGTGCTTTTCTCCCCCTCCAAATTTACTGCGTTTGTCTTTTCTTTCATTCTTTCTACACTTCCCTTGTGGTTTTCTTTGTGTTCTCTGGTCTCCTTCTCAACTACTTCCTCTAGGTATTTTTTGACTGCTTCAGAAGAATATATGTACCATTCAAAACTTGCAATCCATGCAGACATGATGGCAAGTGCAATCTTGATGCTCTGAAAGTGGTAGGGATGGGCTTTCCTCTCCATTTTCAGAACAGAGGAATATGATTTCCCAATCCTGCTCAATGCAATGCCCTCATTCTCCAAAATATTTTCTTCTGTAACATGAAGGGAAACCTTGAAATAGTCTATGGCTTCATAGATTATTTCCATATCGCCACACATTTCCTTATCCAATAGCTCTTCTCCTTGAATGCACTACCTGGATTGCTTCACACAGCATTTGGTAATAGAAAACCTCAATTTTTAAATCTGCTACTTGTTTCACCACTTCCTTACCCATGGATGTCGCACCCATGAGGGTTCCAACTCATTCAAGAGGTTCATAACAGTCACGTATTGCATTCAAACATTTCTTGCAACCATCCTGGTCAGATAATTCTGGACTCGTTACAGATTCAGTGCCCTGTCGAAATAAGAACTCTGCATGGATTTTATAAAGCATAGTGCCAATTCTTCTCCTCCCTACCCACTCTGTTTTAGAGCTTCCCACGGTCTCCCAAAGAACTCTGAGGACAAGCTCAAAACTTGTGGAGTGATCACTGGAAAGCTAATTAGAAGACCACTGAAATATTTTGGAAATTGTGTCTTCAATATGAGTTAACCACTGATGTTCTTTCATTGCTAGGCTTCCATAATCTAAAGCCTTGAAATAAAACTCGAGGCATCGAGTTATCCCAGTTTTTGCAGCAGATAATGCAGAACCTAGCCCTTGTTTTTCTTTCCATGCAGTTTCTTCTTGATGAAATACCCATTCGGTTTTTCCCCACAACCAATTTAAGGCGCCCAATTTTTTATAACATGAAGCATTTTCTTCCTTAGTGCCATAGAAACCAAGGGATTTTTCATAGAAATTGTGAGCTTTCTGTAGCTTGTGGCGTGCCACACAAGGCCCAAGGTTTCCTTTTGATACATCGATGTATAGCTTCTTTCCTTTCTGTCTCAAAAGCTCACACGATGATCTTGATTCGGTGTTGTTCAAGGTGGAAGGATTCATTTTCTCTGCACCGCTGAAGTGGTCATAATTCCCTCTTAATTTAATCACCAACGTTTGATATGTCAAGCTAAAAACACCATATCAGTTGAAAACACATAAAGCCCCTGCAGGGTTGGAGAAAGAGGAATTACAAGGAGATCAAGAACAATTGTAGGACTCAACTTGGATCATTTCTCAGCCTTTTCTAGCTTATCTAAAAACCCAACAACATTATTGTATGAAAAATCTCTTGTATGTAGGATAAGGTATCGTTAATTTGAATGCTAATATACATACATACATACATACATACATATATATATAGACACACACACACACACACACACACACACACACACTCAATTTCTTTATATTTTAATATTTTAAGAGGCTACAAGTGTTAATCTCTCAAGTCCAATTATACCAAAGGAGACAAACCCTATGCATACCTAATTTGGCAACTTCCAAAATAGAGAAATTGTTGTGGGTCTTAGAACTTTAGTGTTTCATCCCTCCAGGAAAAATGTACTCAAGCTTCTTGACCCTTTTCGAGACCTCATAGTAGAAGGATTTGAATCAGTATATTGGTTCATGGATTGAGAGAAATTGTTGTGGGTCTTAAAACTTTGGTGTTTCATCCCTTTGGACAAAATTTGGTCCAGCCTCTTAATCCTATTCGAGACGTCCTAGTAGAAGGACTTGACTCACTATTTGGTTCCTGGATTGAGAATAATTATAGTAGTTGTCTTGGAAATGGACAAGCCTATCTCTATGCAACCAATTAATCTTGTAAAGGGTTGTAAAAGTAGGGCTCTCATTGCCAATCTGCCACAAAGATTTTATGCAACCCAATTGGACATTTCCATTCTTAGGTTGAAGCAAAATGATCAGGGGCAACCATAAATAATGAAATTAATGAAATCCACCATCTAGAAAATCAAGCAAGATGTCAAGAAGATGAAATGGATGCTTGCGACAAGAAATAGCCGATATAAAGGAACACCTAAAGAAAATGTTTAGCAGTTTAAGTGAAGCAGTGAAAAGAAGCTCACAACCAACAATCAAATGTCTGGACTTAAATGAGCCTCTTTCAGGAAAGTGGTAAGTTCGTTGGTATCAGAGATTATATTATCAACTCATAGTTTATGTTTTATAAATGTAGTGTTTTGGTGGGGCAACTTTGTAAGGTTTTTATCTGTAGAAACCTAAATTTTGTTTATCAGTAGCCTGCTCCTGATGATAATTTTGTGTATCTCTTGGATATGAGAAAAAATTTGAAACAAATGCTACATCCTACCTACTATATTTTCCACAAGACACAAATTTATAATATAAATACTCTTTCAAATTTGAAAAAAAAATATCAAAACTCAGATATCCTTAAAATACTCTTTAAAAAATGAAAACTTTTGTTAAACTTAAAGGTGACTTATCTCTATTCAAACCCTCAGATGTGCAATATTTCAAATAAAATCCATATCACTTTAACGTTTCGGATTTGTGAAAGCCTCTTGAAGTTGCATCCCTAAGGCTGACGGTATTTAAGTTTTCACTTAGATATGAATTGAGAGTTGTGGGGTGTTCCTCATGAGACTCCCACGGTCAAACAGTTCGGGCAGGTCCACAGTCAGAATAGGAGGAATTCCTTCCAACACAAAGCTAAAGTTCAAAGACTCAATGTGTTGAAAAACTAAGGATGAAAGCAAATCATCGAGCTAGATTTTCAGTCACTTGGTATATCACCCAAATTTTAATACAAACCCTGAAATAATAATTTCTCTTCAAAGAAAGGGTGTAATAATATTCTATGTTGGGGATGCAGAGACTTTAGAAAATGTACGAAATTTCTGAGATTCAGGTTGGATAACCACCGACTGGTTCTAGCAACTGCACTTTCTGGCTCTAATCTTGAAATGTTATCAAACCATTTACACATATTTCACTAAACGTACACATAATCTGTTTCAAAATCTATGTTTAAACTATAATCTAAAGCATTGGTAAGTGATTAATTCAAACATACGACTTGACTAAAATGCTAACCATATTTTTTTATATAGAGGACTCTGGGCCAACTCTTTTTATTAAACATTGTTACACCCTTAATCTGTGTTAGGCTTTTTGACTTAATGTGTGTTATGAAATGTGTTGATAAGCACGAGCTCTACTTAAAACAATGGCAATTGAATGAATATAAATCACAAATACCAACCTACATAAAAAGGAAAAAGGTCATATAGAGACATGCCTATTGGATTTGTGAAGTTAAAATGTAGAGTAATTTAAATGCCAGGTCTCAAATCTCTCTGGTGGCCCTGGTGCATCTGTAATCCATATCATAGCTGGACATCGATGAAGAGGCAGCTGCCGGAAGGAAGGAAGACATTGTTGGATTATGAAAGGGAATGAATAACAATATATTTGAACTGTGTAATGACTGGAGACAACCTTACGATTTAGGAGATTCTTTCCTGTGAAGCAACCTTAGATTATGTAAATCTTACTCGTGAAACAAACTCACCTTCCAAGCATTGTTGCAGGTGCGAATCTTTTCACTTTATGTTTCATCTTGCAACATTTCCATTCTCAGGCTGAAGCAAAATGATCAGGGGCAACCATAAATAATGAAATTAATAAAATCCACTATCTGGAAAAAATTCCAGAAGAAAAATGATCAAGGGAAACCATAAATAATGAAATTAATGAAATCCACTATCTAGAAAAAACTGCAGACCCTTTTCTGTGAAAAATAGTTCAATACATTGACGGTGGTATATGAAGAATATCAGAAAAAATACAACACCTGGCGATTCATATATGATGTTGCAAAGGGGTAGGGTTGCTCCTAGTAGCAGAGGCGATGAACATCTGGCTAGCTGTGTGGAACGGTTGTACCTGAAATAAAAGCAAGGATCTTGGACTTGGAGAATTCACAAATTTTGGACCGGCCCATTGCTCTGAAATAAAAGCAAGAAAATTGGGGGTTTTGATGCCATTGCCTTCCTCGGTGATCTCAGTTTCCAGTCCAGGTGGAGTAGCTACCTCAAATTCTTTTGACGAAACCGATCTTGATTTCACGATTAGACCCTAGGAAATAAGTCTCGGATCTAGACACATGAACTCAGTTGGGGTTACAAACTCGTTAAACCGGTGGGCACTTGAAAACCTATCCACAAGAAAACTCAGAAATTTACAGGAACATATTCTTCACTTGAAAAATACTGCAAAACACTTAAAACCGGAGCTCGCTTGAAAACCTATCATGTCACCTGAACATCCAGGAAAATTAGAGGCTAGAGCAGAGGCAGGATGCTTAATCTAGACCAAGCAAGCACCTCAGATCCCTTGTTTCAAATCTATCGAGTTTAGCCGCCTCTTCACCGTATTTCTTGATCGAGAAGCTGGATAAAGACAAGGATCTTGGACTTGGAGAATTCATATACACTGGACCAACCCATTTCTCTAAAATAAAAGCAAGAAAATTGGAGGTTTTGATCTCTGTTTCTAGTCGAGGCAAAGTAGCTTCTTCTGATTCTTTTGACAAAACCAATCTTGATTTTAAGATTCAACCCTGGGAAATAAGTCTCAGATCTGGACACATGAAGTCGATTAGGGTTACAAACTCGTTACTATAATGAATTTTTTATAACTAACTTCCAGCACAGTGTTCTCCACAGTATGATGATCTAATGGTGGAAATTGCTTTAATCATCTAACATTTCAGATGAATAGCTCAAAATAATACACGTGGCACAGAGGTGAGTTGTTTTCAAATAGTGACACCTTATGTCTTAAATATATTGCACTTCTACTTCGTGGTAAACAAGATATCTGATAATCTATGGATTTCCTTGATTCATATTAAATATATATTTATAATAATGTAAACTCTATACAAATTTTGTATACATAAAACAATAAAAAATAGAAATAAATAATAATAATAATTAAAAAAATATTAATAATCATAATAAAAAGAATAATAATAAAAAAAGAGTAAAAATGTTTTTTCTTCTGTAAGAAATTGTCTTCCTTTCACTATAGGAAATAAGTTAATGGCCCAAGACCGGGTAATGGCTTTCCTTGAGTAATAGAAGTAAGCCATTGATAGGAGTCTTGATGACTTTCCCCATTGCTAGTGTGACAACTAAGTTATGATAAGTTTTTCTATTGTAAAATAAAAATTATTAACCAAAAACAAGTTAAAAATGAACCCAAATAAACTGAAAAATGTTTTTTCAAGTAAATTTGTCACTCTTTCTTACTCATATCAATATATAGTCCAGAAAACCAATTATACACTTTAATCATATTAAAAAACATAAAACATATTAAAAAAAACATAATATTTAAAATATAAATATAAATATAAATATAAATTAAATTATAAATTATCGTTAAATTTACATAAAAAATAATAAAAAAATTACATCTAAAATATTAATAAATATTATTATGTCATTAAAATAATACCATAAAATTATTAATAGATTTCATTAAAAAAAACAACAATAAATTATTAATAAACTTACCACTTTGAACTAATTTTCATCTAGTTGTACTCAATATAAATCTGGTATCTTAAAATGAGAAGACTACATAATTCAAATTCTCAATTAGAAGATGCAATTAATGATAAGTGCAGTAATAACTTGGGCATCTTCAGAATGTATGGCCAATAGTGGCTAGGATGATCCAAAGATAGATTCAAATGGAAAGAACATGGGAGGAAGTAAAAAAGAGAAGGTAACTTCAAATGGAAAGAACCTGGGACCAAGTAAGAAAGACAACCCTGAGCAGGAAAAGCGAGGAAGTAAGAAAAACAACCCTTAATAGAAAATACTTCTCGATCAAGTTCATCCTCACTAATTGTGGCTACAACCACTAGGCAAAAATGATCTCACTAGCCCATAGCAAGATCGATATACCAAAAAAATATTAAAAAATAAAACATCCACCAACCCTTGAAGTGACCCATACAACTTACAGAGGCCCTTACTCATGTCAGCGAAATTCCTGCGTATAACCCACCCTTAAAATTCTGCCGACACTATTCTACTTTGAAATGATAAGAAAGCGACAGAGAACCATGTGATTGAAATACCAAAGTCTCGATTGAAGATTTCTGTGTGCTCGCCTAAAATTGCCCCTGTAAATCGTTAATCGTTAAAGGAAGTTGATTGAGAAGAAATCAGCTCCAAAATCTCATTATAAAAGGGCAACCCAACGAGGGCAGATAACAGCAAGATTACCCATCCCCAATCTCTGCGTTTGTGTACCTTTCGAAGCGATGGAAGGAAAGACAGAGAGTAGGAAAAGAGCCATCCCAGTCCATGCGGCTTCCCTAGTGCTCGTGGCGATCACTATCTGTGGAGCACTGTGGCTTCCTTTGATTCATGCTGGAGATGTACCCTCAATAGAATTACGAGACCCAATGGAGAGCGTTGAAGCCGTTTGTAGCAAAACTCTCTATCCAGAGCTCTGCTATAACACTCTCTCGCCTCGTCTAGGATCTTCCCCGGCACAACCCAAGAAGCTTCTTCATGTTGCTTTATTGGTTGCCATGGAGGAGGCGGGCAAAGCTTCCGCCCTCGTTCTCAGATTCGTTAAGCAAACCAGCGCTCTGCAAGATTGCATGGAGCTCATGGATATTACGAGGGACCAACTTGATAGTTCTATATCTCTTTTGAAACGACACGATCTAAATGCCATCACGCGTGAGCAGGCCGGTGATTTACAGACGTGGCTCAGCGCCTCAATCACCAACCAGGACACCTGCCTCGACGGAATTTCAGATTACACCAAAAGCGTGGCAAGAGTTCTTGTTGAGAGCAGCGTGCTGAACTTGAGGAAGCTCGTCAGTAATTCTCTGGCAATAGCAAAGTCGGCGCAGGAGTCAAGAAGGCCCGATCCATCCGCCGAGCTACACCTCCCGTCCGATTCCACGAAGGATGATTTTCCCTCATGGCTATCTGCGGGAGATCGGAGGCTACTACGATCCTCTCCAAACGACGTAGTGCCCAACGTGATCGTGGCTCAAGATGGCTCTGGGAAATTCAAAACGATTACAGAAGCCATAGCTGCGGCCCCGGAGAAGAGCTCTAAGAGATACGTGATCAAGGTGAAGAAGGGAACATACAAGGAGAACGTGGAGGTGGGTAAAACGAAGACTAATATCATGTTGATTGGAGAAGGCATGGAGGTCACGATCGTTACAGGGAGCAAAAATGTCATAGACGGTTCCACCACTTTCAATTCCGCCACATTCGGTAAAACACTAACCCACTTCCAATTCCTTTGTAAATTCAGTATTGCGGATCTTCATCTCAGGAAATCCCCAAATCCTTACATTCCAGAGAATGCATATTTTTTCCTAGAAAATAATACGAGAACTTTCCCCTTTTGAGAAATGATGTACGTATGGTTAACTACTTCAGTCCTTCAAGAGCTAATCTTTTTGAAATGTTTTAATGCAGCTGCTGTAGGGAATGGGTTTATGGCACAAGACATGGCGTTCGTCAACACAGCAGGCCCAGACAAACATCAGGCGGTGGCTCTTCGAGTAGGATCAGATCAATCAGTGTTATATCGCTGCAAGATTGCAGCGTACCAAGACACATTGTACGCGCATTCTCTTCGCCAATTCTACAAGGACTGTAACATTTTGGGCACTGTAGATTTCATATTTGGGAATGCCGCAGTGGTGTTTCAGAGCTGCAATCTGGTTCCAAGGAAACCTGGTGCAAATCAGAAAAATGCAATCACCGCACAGGGCAGAACTGATCCGAACCAGAACACTGGAACCTCCATTCACAACTGCAAGATCACTCCCCATGCCGACCTTGTTCCGGTGAAAAGCTCATTCTCAACGTATCTCGGGAGGCCGTGGAAAGAATATTCCCGAACGGTTTACATGCAGTCGTACATAGATGGCGTGATTCAGCCTGCGGGGTGGCTGGAATGGGATGGAGCTTTTGCTTTGAAAACTTTGTATTATGGAGAATATATGAATACAGGCCCAGGCTCAGCTACTGGAAACCGTGTGAAATGGTCTGGATATCGGGTGATCAAAAGTTCTCAAGAGGCGAGCAAATTTACAGTGGGAGAATTCATACAGGGCAATTCGTGGTTGCAGTCCACTGGCGTCGACTACATCGATGGATTGATAAATTAGAGACGTCGCCAAGCTTTTGAAGCAGTCCGTCTTTCTCTGTGTTTCGCTTTCAACTTTTGAAGAACATCGTGTGTGCCCGTACTTCGCTTTCTATCGTTTTATAGTGTATCCATGTTCTATGAACATCGTGGGCGAGCCTTATTTCCATTGCCATAGGCCCATAAATGCGTCTAGACAGGAAATGCCCGCCATCAGATTAAAACTGTAGATCATCGTGCACCAGGGATTTCCTGCTTGGGCACATTTATGGGCCTATGGCAGTGGAAATAAAGCTCTCCTTTGTTGTTTTAGGGTCCACAACGCTGAATAAAAGTTACCCTAAGAAATTGCAGAGAAATAAATGATTTTGCTCATAAAATTTGGATGAAAGTTGCTAACACATCGCAATACATTACTAAAATATTTATTAAAGTACAAAATTATTTATTTTATCATCACTTGTGAAATGCGAAATACTGACACACACGAGCTTTATTTCCACTGCCATAGGCCCATAAATGCGCCCAGGCAGGAAATGCCCGCCATCAGATTAAAACCGTAGATCATGCGGGCATTTGGCAGTGGAAATAAGGCCAAGGCGAGCCTTATTTCCACTGCCATAGGCCCATAATTGCGCCCAGGGAGGAAATGCCCGCCGCACGATGATATACAGTTTTAATCTGATGACGGGCATTTCCTGCCTGGGCGCATTTATGGACTTATGGCAGTGGAAATAAGGCTCGCCAAACAACAAGGCGAGCCTTATTTCCACTGCCATATGCACTTAAGATTTAGAGAATACCATAACTTTTTTAATTAGAGTGATCTTCAAATCATCATTAATTTTTTTTCGAAATACGAATCATAGAAATAGACACGAAGGGCTTTATTGCGTGAGATAAAATTGCTGAGGACATTATATACAGGGGTGACTCCGGAGTATGTCTCAAGAGGTCTCAGAAAATGGGTAATTTCTTCAGAGTTGTTCAGTTTTTACACTAAGGGCCCTTTTAGTCTTTTGTCTCTCTTGATCACTTACCATTTGCAGAAAACGATTCCACCAAGAATACTACAACAACATTATTGTTTATATGATTTAAATTACAATTTTGAGAAAATCAATAATACAAGGGATTCCACGAAGAATATTTCTTGATCACTTACCATTTGCAGAAAACGATTCCACCAAGAATACTACAACAACATTATTGTTTATATTATTTAAATTACAATTTTGAAAAAAACAATAATACAAGTGATTCCAAGAAGAATACAACAACAATGTTATTGTTCATATTATATCAAAAAGCATAGTTCAAAATAAAATTATAATTACTTTTGGATTATGTAGAATATTTTTCTATTAGAATTGATCACTTTAAATAATTTTCTAATTAACGTTCTTTTATTGGATGGTCTAAACATAAAGATATGACTATATTCTTGTGATATTCTCGTCTCTTACTTTAATGGTGACCACTCCATCAATACTAAATTTACACTATTTACTTTGATGTATATCTAAATCATATTTAAATCATACTCATATTTGTTTTACAAAACGTAACTACTTGCCCCTGTAGAAACTTATTATAATTATGTTGAAACAAATTTAAAATACATACATTATTAAAAGGTTATTATAACGGTTGAAATTCAATTATTTGCCAAAGTCTAATATAGTCGTTGACATTTAACTATTTGCCAAGTGTAATATCCACCCCATTACCTGCATCAGTTCCTATGCATTCGATTCTGAAATGTATGGACACTTGGGTGTTAACTATTGTGGATGAATTAGTGGATGATAAATGCACCAAGGTTTTGTGTCTACTTCCTTGAAACTGTTGGTCATTCATATTCTCACAACAAAAAGAACTCAATTTATTACGTGGATGAATCAGGTTCAATTTCATCTCATATGTGCAGAAATTGACCATTGAGAATATTGAGATTTCCCTTTCATATGTGACGGCCTAACGAGGTTGTTTTCAAGTTATTATATACATACATTGACCATTGAGAATATTGAGATTTCCCTTTCATATGTGACGGCCTAAAGAGGTTGTTTTCAAGTTATTATATACATACATTCGAGTTGATAGACAAATTCACTCATCTTTGATTTGATAGACAGGTTTTCCGCGTTCGAGGTTTACCCCAATTTCATTTCTTATTCAAATCACTCAACTTTGATTTGATAGAAAGGTTCCCTCATGTTCGAGGTTCGGTTAGGTTTGATTTTCTTTTTCAAATCACTCAATTTTGTAGTAATTGTTGTGTACAACATTGAAAATTCACATACATTTCCCTTTCATATGTGACGGCCTAAAGAGGTTGTTTTCAAGTTATTATATACATACATTGACCATTGAGAATATTGAGATTTCCCTTTCATATGTGACGGCCTAAAGAGGTTGTTTTCAAGTTATTATATACATACATTCGAGTTGATAGACAAATTCACTCATCTTTGATTTGATAGACAGGTTTTCCGCGTTCGAGGTTTACCCCAATTTCATTTCTTATTCAAATCACTCAACTTTGATTTGATAGAAAGGTTCCCTCATGTTCGAGGTTCGGTTAGGTTTGATTTTCTTTTTCAAATCACTCAATTTTGTAGTAATTGTTGTGTACAACATTGAAAATTCACATACATTTCTAATAATTTCTTGATAGAATTTCGTCGAATTATTCAATGGAGGTGGTAAACCTAAATGAAATAAGGCAACGGAGATTCAAATTATGGCTACCATTCTTTGTATGTAAAAGGTGATTTGGGATGAGAGGGAGAATGTAAAAAGTGACTTGGCATGAGAGGGCACAAGATCTTAAGAATTATATATAGATATTTGTGTCGCAACTCATGAATCATATTCATTCCATATAATGTTTTGTTAAATATTATTGTCATGTTATTAATCACAATATTTTTTTTCCTTTTCAAGAGTGTTTTGAAACATTATTCCTTTGTTTTAAAATGTAGATTGTGATAGCCTCTATGTTCCTTCCAACGTGGTTCTCTATTAACTAAAACATGTCATTCTTAACTTAAAGTGTCTCTTACCATTCAAATCGTAATCGTAAGATGCTCATTGACTCCATGACCATGAGCTATAGTTGTTGGCGGTTTGCGACCATAACTGCGAAACCCTTCAAATTTTAATGTAATATGACACAAAAATGTGTATACCCTAAATAATGTTGATGTTTTTGATGTTTTTAATGTAATATGACGTTAAAATATTTATATATTTTACATATATTATAAAAAATCCTTCTACGGGTTTTCTTTAACTTTAAATTTCAATGTAAATATAATATCACACCATTTTAACGTTTAAAGAAATATAATATGACAATGTATATATTTTTGAATTAAGGCTTTTGTGATCCATAGCTATAAGAGGTTGAATAAAATTCCCTTAAAAAAGGTTTCCAAAGTTGTTGCTCAAGTCATTAAATCCAACAGCTCTATTAGCTCCATGAGTAAGAAGCTAATTGAGAATAACCATCTCACCCCCAGGATTTATGGTCTTCCTAAGATTCATAAAGAGGGTGTCCCTCTTCATCCCATTTTTAATACCATAGGAAACCCTACCTATCTTCTCGCTAAATTTCTAGGAGTAAGCTCAAGCCCCTCGTAGGGCGTACTTACTCTTATGTCAAATATTCTTCTTCTTTGTTTAATGAATTAAAGGGCATTAAAATGGATCGAGATGATAAACTTGTAAGTTTTTATGTGGTTTATCTATACAACAATATCCCCATTAATGAGGTTGTTGATGTCATTAATCACATTATAGATCCTGATACTGTCTTCTTAGTTAAAATTTGCCTCACCTTTACTTTCTTTAGTTTCGAAAGTAAAATCTTTGAGTAGACCTATGATGTGGCTGTGGGTTCTCCCATTTCTCCGGTGGTTCCGAACCTTTTCATGGAGGCCTTTGATTCCAAAGCCCTTTCTTTAGCTTTGTTCTAGCCTAAGCTTTGGAAAAAGGTTTGTGGATTACACTTGCATCGTATGTCCTGATGACAAAGATAAATTAGATCTATATTTACATCATCTTAATAGACAATGTTGTTTCATTAAGTTCACCATGGAATTTAAGGTTAATGGTAGCCTTCCTTTCCTCGATGTCCTCATTTCAAGAAAGCATGATGGTTTTTTCTCCCACTACTACACTAAGGGCATTTAAGACTTTTTTTTAAGAAAAGAGAAATCTTTTTTCCTAAAAAGTCACTTTTTACTAATATCAATTGAATTGTCTTAAATATAAAATTTAAGACAAAAATAGTGTGAGACAAAAATAATTTGAGACAAAAATTTATATTTTAGACAAAAACAACTTGAGACAAAAATATTTAAGAAAAAAAAAATTGAAACAAAAAAATTTAAGACAAAATTTTATATTTAAGACAAAACCAATTTGAGACAAAAATATTTTAAGACAAAAATTTATATGTAAGACAAAAGCAGTTTGAGACAAACATTTTAAGACAAAAGCAATTTGAGACAAAAATATTTTAAGACAAAATTTTAGATTTAAGACAAAAGCACTTAGAGACAAAAATATTTAAGACAAAACTTTATATTTAAGACAATGGCAACTTAAGACAATGACAATTAAGACAAACCATTTAAGATAGTTAGCAATTAAGACAAAATCATTACCATTCAGAAGTTTGCATTGGAATATCCATGAGTGGATAGTGGATAATTATATTTTTTATTTTGAAAATAGATAGTCAAACCACATGAAATTTAATCATGTCATATTTATTTCTTTTATATTATATTTTTCTTTTTTAATCAAACCACATTCTAAAAATTTAATAAAAAAATAGATAAAAAAATATTATTTTTTGGTTGGCCACTCAAGGGGATTTGAAATTTGAATCTCATGTTTTAACATAATACTTCATAACAAGGTGATTGTCAATTGAGTTACATTCCATGAATTAAAATTGTTTATTTTTTTTAAATGTGTGAAAAATTTAAACTAGCAATTGCACCAGATGTTGCAAAGGAAACGCTGTAAGGGATGAAATAGAGAAGAATCCTGACATATAAGAAATCATTGAATGATAAAAATTAGTAAAAAAAACACCATTCAACAAAATATTCAATGAAGAAGGCTCATTAGGTACAAGGGATGAAAATTTGGTTTTCAAATAGTACATTGGCATTTGACATTCACCTATGAAACGTCAGATTATTCAAAAAATGTTATGGGCACAATAACATAAATAGATTGCTGGGGGTATAGAAATGATGCAGTTGAGTGGGTTGTTGAGGAAGTATGGCCTAATGAAGGAGAAGGTAGTGGTCCTTGAGGGAGACAAGTTGTCAGCTTCATGAGTAGGGGTTGTTGTTAGCTTAAATTTTGCGAGTTGCCTTTTTTTTGGGTGTGCCACAACCTTCATCTTGCTGATAGTTCATCAGCTAGATACTTGAATGCCTCCTTGAAGAGCTTATCTGCTAGTTGATTGAGCTCATGACAAATGTGGGTGAAGGATGACCATTCTAGCTCTTGAATGCACGGCCAAATTTGAGACATCAGGGATTAAAGCTGCACATTGTACCTATAAAACTTGCATTGGCCCAGTCAACAACTATTTGATATTCTAGTCTCTTGCAACCTCTTCAAACCACAAGCACTTTCCAAATAAATAACAAGAAACAATGTTGAGAACTCGACCTTTAAATTGGAACTAGGAGTTGGAGTATATCTGATATGAATGAATTGAAATTAATTTATATAAAAAACATAGTGAAGAGCAATAATAATCAAAATATAAGTAGAAACATACTTTTTTAATGAGATGACCTGGAGATTCTCTGATAATTTGAGTGGGATTTCCTTCAAAATTCTTGCAAGATATGTTTGCGGTCGGATGTATGAAAAAACACGAGACATTATAGCTAGGTAACTTGATCTTGCAGGAAAAATGAATTACTTCACCGATAAAACTTTATTATGAATACCATTTTCGTGTGATCTCAAGATGTGGGTAAAAGTGCATTATATAAGAAAATTAAAATGTTCATGAAATTCCCATGAAAGTGAGTGCATCGATCAATTTTAAGTTTGTTTTTCCATGCTGATCTCTCTACTATAGAGTTGTGGGATAATTGTATCATGTGACTAAACTATATTCAATAAATAATCTTGCACTTACCCTGATATTTGAGGAGTATTGCATTTTTATGTAAAACTGTATGGTCTACGATCTCCTAATTGTGAACTATGTATAACATATCTAATTGGATTTTAGCCAAATTTTTCTATAGGTATAACATACCCAATTTTCACCCTCTGAGGGTTGTCTTGCCCATGATCATAGAAAACGCTTGATGACTGCTATAATCAGGCCACTTGCAATGCTTCTTTTAAAGTTTAAAGGAAACACCTCCTTGAAGAAAAAATAAATAAATAAAACAAGAAAAAATGTTGTAATAATTTAGTTAGACAACAACAAACAACCCTCTTGAGGTGGAAAATTCCAGCCCAATTGAAATAAGCGAGACAACTCAAGTTATTACAGAGATAAATCAGGACAATTGTGCAACTTTTTCAAGGATGCAACAAGAACTTTTTCTATACATAACGAGAAAATATTTGCAAACCAGAAGATACCACAATGGGAATGCACAAGAAGAAGAACCAAAGAAATCAAATTCAATAAAGGAAGCACAACCACCACTCCAAACTCGCTTCTCTAAAACACATACAACCACAATAAATCCCACTGAAGCTTACAAATTTATCAAACCCTAACTTACTAGAAAATTCAATAAGCCAACATGCTACAATTTGTTGAGTCACCCCCAAATAAATTAGTAATTATTGCATGAATGTACATTTGTTTGTAATTTTGTTTAAAAGGTTGAAATTCTCTAAAGGGCGTATAGAATATATCTAAGGGTTAAAAAAATGGAAATTTTGCCTACCTCCACAAGGTATCATCACACCCGGATAGGTGACAACATACAAGTATAAATCTTCTACCTCTAAGTCTCAATGGCACTTCAACATGTCAATAACATACTTGACACAATTCTTAGTGAGTTTTGTCTATTGGCTAAAGAGATGTACATCCATCCATCAAAAAATAAACATCTCAATCAATCCAACACCATAAATTGTGCTAAATAGTTCATCATCTTATTTCAAATATTACAATATGGTATTATATTAGCTCACGTATTCCTTGAATATTTGAAAGCCAAACTACCTTAGCACAGTAGACCAGAAAGATTCATACTCTAATCCAGACACTTCCTTATTAGCAACATGATATCTAATTAAGATAATATGTGGAAAAAAAGGCTTCATATATTTTCTATCACATGTCAAATCGAGTGAACAAACACATGCGCAAAACACATCAAAAATAGGGTTAATAGATCAACTTGTATTCTATGGTTTCAAATCCTTCTTGTCTGTAACATACCTTTGTAACATAACTCTGTAGCCATACCTCATTAATTTATTTTATTTTATTTTATTTTAATTTTTTTTTCTGTTACGTTGGTTGAAGGGAAGAGTGACGTGATTCTTCTAATTCTACCTTCAGCTTTTACAACCTTTATAGTTAAACAATATTAATAATATTAAGAAGAGAAGGTTGAACTATGTCTAATGTTTTACCTTCTACCTGTGTTTTTCACATTCCACTTATGCTCTTCACATTATATAATAGGAAGACTCTATATTCCTTTTTATACCTATTTATATTAATTATTCCTCAATTTAATATAAATATCTCTTCCAATATATTTCTTTCCCACTTTGTACTAGGTACTCCTTTTGTAATTTTTTTTGAGAGTTTTATATATACATTATAACTTAAGTGAAATCTATGTTTCACTTATCCCTATGACTTACTCTTTTGCCAAAATATTTACACGCTATTCCAAAGTATGGAAGTCGACCCATCACAACCTACGTTGCTTCTTATTATGCACATAGGGTACCAATATATATATATATATAAATATTAGTAGGTAAACTATTTACATGCTATCCCTAAAATTATAACGTAAGGGTTATAAATGTTTGGGTTGTTTGGTTTACAAATTCGTTGGTAAGAGGCTTTAAATACAAAGTACACTTGTATATCTGTTAAGCCACCCATCCAGGCTCGACTTAATGTCATTTGTCAGACCCATCAATTATTTGGAATCTGTATCTACCTTGTTTCTATTCTCGAGGGTTGTAATTGCAGTTAGCCATATTATTTTAATTTTTATGAGTACTATTAAAATTTTCTTATCCACAACATCTGATCTCATAGTACTGAATCATTTATGAAGGCAATTCATATTGTTGTTGATGGATTTGGTCGATTTATTTTGAAGTTAATATGGCTACGCTTCCGAGAATTTCTTTGGTAGATTTAACGATGCCTCCTTTATCATCCTACACGTGTATGGTCGATCTGAAAGGGAGTTAGGGTTTATGTGAATTATATACATCTTGATTTCTCAGAAGGAAATTTCATTTGGCTCCCCTTTGTTTTCTGAGCGAGCTCTGTCTCAATGAATTTCTCTTACGCTCTGTTAGCCGAGCTCGCATTATTCTCATGGCGTCCTACTTTCTACAACTGTGAATCGAACTCCAGGTATATCTATACCCTTCAGCGTTTTCGTTTATCTCCTTTCTCTGTATGCGTACTCAAGTTTTTTTTCTTATAATATTTGATAACACGATATCTTGTATAATTTTTTGGTGTAACACATCGTATTCTACTTATGGTAAATCCAGCTAGTGTTTAAATTGTTTTTGAGGATTTTGATTTTGTTTTAATGTCTCCTCCTTCCTTTTTATAAGGACTCGAACCTCCTCCTTGGACTTTGACGTTTAATAACAATGGCTTATACGCCCTTGTCCCTATGTCATTTTACTTTTCAACCCTTTTAAATGGTAAAACTGGAAGATGTATCTAAATTTTTTTCATTTTCAACTTTGATTTACATAGGCGTCTTACGCATTTACTATCCAGAATGGCTTCTATATGCTTGTCATTCACTTGGTTATTGAATAGGAGATAAATGAAGACAAGGTTTAGTTTGACCGTAGGTAAGATGGCGCTCTTGTGTCATTGTTCAATTTAATTTATTCAGTTTCCTGTGAGTACCAAAATCGTTTCATTCCTGGTCATTAATCAATCTCTCTCGTTTGGTGATTGCAGGTAACCCCATATATATATATTTTTTGTTATACAATTCCCTTTATCATTTTGACAGAAAGGCCATTTGGTTATAGTCTCCACGTCACATTGAAATCATTTTTTCTTGTTGCCCCTTTTCAGGTTGGTATATACTTATTTTTTCATTCTCAGAACGTGGCCCCCTCGGCCATTAGACTTTTAATTCATATATTTTATTATCAGTTTACAGTGGACTATCTTGTGGAAATCCCACGAATGTATGGCATAGGCTGTCAGTGTAACCATTTGGATATTTTTTATTTTCATCTAGGGCAAGCTGTATGGACATTTTAACTTTTATATTTTTAAATCTTTCGCACCCATTTACGTTTCTTACTCCCCTGTATAAATACTAAAGGGGTTTAATCTAATTATGTTATAGCACATAGTTTGGTGTAGTTGATTTAATTCAACTGTATCATTTGCAATAATATATTTATGTAATCCTTCATTATATGTTTATGTAAATACAATATTACATATCTGCCTTACCTTTTATGAAAATCATACTGGATAATACTAGATTTTGGTCATAAGTTGGCAATGAAGTTTTTCTGACAAAAGAATTTTTGTATATAATATCTTTTGTGGTCTAAAATCTTTCTTCTCGTAGCATATACTGCTCGTCCCACCTTATATTTTTTCATTGTTCATTAACTAATATATGGTAACTGAGTTTGTATAATACCATATTATTTTATAGGATGAACAATAAATTAGAACCAGAATTACTAAAATGAATTATATATATATATATATATATATATATATATATATATATATTCCTGATTGGTATAATTATTGTCTAGGTATTATTAAATTTTGTTTTCCATTATTTAAATGATACTGTTCATGAACTATTGGACTTATAACCAGGATTGGTTTTTCATGCAGCTATGTATCAATGTTCCATACCACTTCCATTACATAGTGTTATGCAATCAGTAAATATAAGAAAAGTGATCTGGTTTTCATTTAAATAATATTTTTCTGTTCAAAAGTTTATCATCACAAATGAACAGAGTTTAAGTTTGGTTTAAAAATTTTAATAGCATTCCATATCATAGCAATCCTCTAAAATTTAGTTCAGATTTTACTTGTTACTATAATAACTAAATGTATATGTATCCTACCCTTTTGAGGTGCATATTGCCTTTGCATGTTTTACATAGGTATAATGTATTATACCCATTTATTGTTAGCACACGAGATTTAATCTATTTCTTCATGTTCATATAATTGTTCATTATAGAATCAGATTAAAGTTACGACATTTAATTTAAGTATGGGAATTTATTTTATTATCTAAGGAGTTATTTTAATATCTCCATATTTAAACCAGATTATGGTTTAGAGATTCTAGGTGATAGTGTTCCTTAGAATTTTATTCCTACTACAATACAGAAAGTTAGAACAATTATTTATTCTGTTAACCTCTGTTAAAAGTAAGGAACTTCTACTTCAGGAATTTGGTTTACAATACCATCTACAGAAATTAACAATATTACACAATAGCAGGTATTTTAACCATTCCTAAAAATTATGAACATACCACTTCTACAGATGACCAATCCTCCCAACCTTAGAGTTCTTCTATCTTCAGAACTCACCCCCGATCTAAGATCCTCTCCTAGGACAAACCAACCCCAATTTGTTCTGGAGTAGCTTATTTAAGATTATGCTCCCCCAAAGCCTGTTTCTAATTATGCGTCCAAAATTACAGGATGCTTTTATTCCTGTTTGCCTAAGCTTATCTTATTTAGGGACTTTAAAGCTGCTTTCTGCTTTTCCAGCTTTTTACCTCTTCCCAACTACTCTCCACATCATTAGGGAAATTTAGATTTTTCCTCAAAAATCTAAATTAGAAATAAACTCTTTCAAGGCTTTTCGAAATATTTTTGGGGAAAGTCTTAGCCTCTTTCCATACCTCATGGATTTGACAAGTGATCTCAAAAATCTCATTTTGTCAACATGCACAGAAATATATTATTTATTTTTCATAGTTAAATAATTAATTACATTCACACCATAATTATCCATTAGGGTCCACTCCCTTTGGACCGAAGTTCAACAAGTTCAAATGTCACTAGAAAATTTGGCGGAATTTCCGATGGCCAATGCGTCGTTATTCCGACACATAGTCATCGCAAGAGCGACAGTTCGAGGATGGGAAAAACGTGGTTTTCCATCCCGTCGCAATTCCGACGCACTTAAAAAGTGTCCCACTACCGACACTTTTTCCGTCGCTTCCAAACAGGCGTCGCTCTTCCAACGTTTCCCAAACCGTCACGCTTCTAACATTTGTAAACTGTCACACTTCTGACGAAATGTGGTCCGACGTTTTGAACGTCCCTCTTCTGATGTTTGTAAACTGTTGCAATTCCGACGAAATGTGGTCCGACATTTTGAGCGTCGCTCTTTCGACGTTTGTAAACTGTCGCAATTCCGACGCAATGTGGTCCGACGTTTTGGACGTCGCTCTTCAGACGTTTGTAAACTGTCGCAATTCTGACGAAATGTGGTCCGACGTTTTGAACGTCGCTCTTCCAATGTTTGTAAACTGTCACAATTCTGACAAAATGTGGTCCGGCGTTTTTATACTATCGCTCTTCCGAAGATTTTAAGCTGTCCCAATTCCGACGCTTACAAGGCGTCGGTATACCGACGGTAGGTTCAATTTAAAAAAAAAAAAAAAAAAAACTTTAAAACAGGAAAGTAAATCTCCAATATTTGTTATGAATTGTGGGTGTTCCAATGACCGTGAAATATTAATATAATAAACCACCCCGCAGCGCTTCGACTATAAACAATCATTTTTTTTTTTCACAAGAGAAAAAACGTTGTTTTGAATATATTATATGAAGTAAAACATTCCATGAAGTCATTACATTTTCACATCTGAAGATTGGAACCCAAATATCCATCCAGAAAAGTGGAAGTCCCACCCCAGACAATGATAGAAAAATACCCCATGTCACATACAGGGACATGATATAAAACCTAGTAACGATCCACATGGAGATTATCGACAAATCTGAGAAAGCATCCAAATATGCCCGAGGCATCTATAAGAAAGTGAAATAGCAGTATGTAGAATAGTAAAACAACACATAGAGTACCGACGTCCATTGTTCCAAATACAAATTAAAGTACCCAAAATCCTTGAACAGAGAAAAACGCTAATCATGTGAGGAGTGTGATATGTCCAAAATATAAAAAGACCATCACACCATATCAATAAACCAGCAACATAGACCAACATCGCTAGTTTTGAAGGCAGAGTGATAAACATTAATCATTTTTTTTTCACAAGAGAAAAAACGTTGTTTTGAATATATTATATGAAGTAAAACAGTCCATGAAGTCATTACATTTTCACATATGAATATTGGAACCCAAATATCCATCCAGAAAAGTGGAAGTCCCACCCCAGACAGTGATAGAAAAATACCCCATGTCACATACAGGGACTTGATATAAAACCAAGTAACGGTCCACATGGAGATTATCGACAATCTGAGAAAGCATCCAAATATGCCCGAGGCATCTATAAGAAAGTGAAATAGCAGTATGTAGAATAGTAAAGCAACAGATAGAGTACGTACCGACGTCCATTGTTCCAAATACAAATTAAAGTACCCAAAATCCTTGAATAGAGAAAAACACTAATCATGTGAGGAGTGGGATATGTCCAAAATATAAAAACACCATCAGACCATATCAATAAACCAACAACATAGACCAGCATCGCTAGTTTTGAAGGCAGAGTGATAAACATTAATCATTTTTTTTTCACAAGAGAAAAAACGTTGTTTTGAATATATTATATGAAGTAAAACAGTCCAT
The DNA here is from genome assembly GCA_034641835.2 of Pinus albicaulis. NCBI lineage: Eukaryota > Viridiplantae > Streptophyta > Pinopsida > Pinales > Pinaceae > Pinus > Pinus albicaulis. The sequence goes on from JAXQQM020061457.1 coordinate 47,455, forward strand.
GAAATCATTACATTTTCACATCTCAAGATTGGAACCCAAATATACATCCAGAAAAGTGGAAGTCCCACCCCAGACAGTGATAGAAAAATACCCCATGTCACATACAGGGACTTGATATAAAACCCAGTAACGGTCCACATCGAGATTATCGACAATCTGAGAAAGCATCCAAATATGCCCGAGGCATCTATAAGAAAGTGAAATAGCAGTATGTAGAATAGTAAAGCAACAGATAGAGTACTGACGTCCATTGTTCCAAATACAAATTAAAGCACCCAAAATCCTTGAACAGAGAAAAACGCTAATCATGTGAGGAGTGTGATATGTCCAAAATATAAAAAGACCATCAGACCATATCAATAAACCAGCAACATAGACCAGCATCGCTAGTTTTGAAGGTAGAGTGATAACCTATCAACACATAAAATAGTATCATAAAGCGGATACAGGAAATGTGCAGAGACATGTACTGTTGATATACGCCTCACACAAAAAGAATCCATGATAGAGCAAAAATATGTATAAACCCAGGGTCGATTGTATGTTCTGGCTCGCTTGTTCCCGGAAATAAAAACCATCTGCAGAAACCCAGGCTCGCTTGATTCCAAAATTGGTAACCATCTGTTGCATCCGAGATGTAAGGTTCAGGCTCGCTTGTTTCCATTAGTAGCCCGCTACAACATCCACCCTGTTCATAGCAAAAAGGTTCCCGTAGATATATAGAGAAAGAGTATAATACGTAGACCATATAAACATGGCTCTGTATTTCAAAAAACAGGTTTAAAATAGAAACAAGGCAACATTTTTTTTTTCCAATTGTTATGAACATAATTCGACCGTGAAATATTAATATAATAAACCACCCCGCAGTGCTTCGACTATAAAAAATCATATAAACATGGCTCTGTATTTCAAAAAACAGGTTTAAAATAGAAACAGGGCAACATTTTTTTTTCTAAGTAAAGTTAATCTATTAATAGTGGGAATAAAATTACACCGAAGTCAAAATCATTGCCCAGACTCATGGAAAATTTGTCATCAAAAAATCAAAAAATTAAGAAGACTGCCCTCATACGGGGAAACCAGTCTTGAACGTTTAATTTATAGAATTCAAAAATATTACTTAAAGGTCCAGCACAGTAAAATAAACTAAAAGCAGCCCAATTAACTGGGCCTGCTAAGTAAGAAAAACAAATTAACCAAACTACTCCTCCGCTGGTTCCTCCACGATTCGGCACCATCCTTTGGAAGGTCCAGGATCGCTAGGTGCTACCTTTACATGCATGCCACGGCTCCCCTCCTGAAGGCCCGAATGCTGGCCGGCTTTTTCCGAGCTCAGACCCGTCGGACGGGTGCATTCTTCCTCCGTTTGGGCCTCCTCGCGGAAAACCACAGTGATTGAAGCTATGATTCGTGGGTGGTTGAGAGAGAAATTAAAGGAAAATTGCACAGTGCGCGTCGTGGGAGAAGGTGAACTAGTGGTGGGGAAACGAGGAGCAGGGGAATCCCTACGGTGGCCAGATCCTACAACTCGACCCCGCCCACTCCTAGTATTTGGATAGCGACCTGCGTAATAATCACTAGACTGGCCGGAAGTCAACTCGGTTGAGGGGCTGGAGGGAGCACGCGGGGGTTGACCTCTAGTGCTCCCCCTGCGGCAACGCATCCTTTGACGCACGTGAGGCATGGGTGCAGTCTCACTAGCAGTGGGCACAAGAGGAGACAAAGAAGCAGAATTCCAAGAAACAGAGGAAGACAGACAAGGACCAGACCGAGAGAAATGCAGATATGCAACAAGGTCTACGCAGCAGTTCAGCTGGCCACTTCTCCTTCTCGTCACAGTGAGCAGGCAGTGTAACCCAGCAACCGGCTCGTCTGAAAAACCATAGCGAAATGCCATTTTATCAACCCGACTGCAATGCAATCGAAGGACGCCCGTCATAATTAATCTCTGATCATTAATGAGAGCCGAAGGCTTGATCATATTGGAGCATGCAAAATCGCTAACAGGAGTGGAGGTCCGATCTTGAACAGTGTTAAAACTTAATGCAATTTGATGTGAAAACCTTGGAAATTAATTGAACAGCGTTAAAACTTAATGCAATTGATATGAAATCGCCACATCCATGTCCCATCACCTTAAACGCCATCGAATGCACCCGCATCCGGGAACAGGGCAACATTTGATTGAGGACACATGGCAGAAATTGATTGGAGCGGATCTTTGTTTGGGCCGCTCGCGCAGTGGAAATCCGGACCCGAAAAATATTAGGGCGAATTTGATAAGAAATTCGTGTCACAACTCTCCCTCCGTACGCCAGCCCAACTTCGGACCCGAAAAAGATTAGGGCGGAATTCATTTGGTTTTCGCGTCACAAAATTGGCCGACGTCAGCAGGCTATTTTGGAACGCGAATTTGGTTTGAATTATGGTTTATCACCGTTTGAAGTCCGGCGGGCTCGACTTAAGAACAATTTTGTTTGATCCCATATTAAGCAACCACAATAACCAAATTGATTCTCATAACTTTGCTATG
>JAXQQM020067787.1:0-24068 GCA_034641835.2 Pinus albicaulis
TTCAAGTACATGAAATTGTGTTGATGTCTAGCTTTGATATCTTAGAAAATTTTAGTGGTTTTTCTGTTGCTTGTTTAGAGGATTTTGTTGAGTTTGAAATTTTTGGTTTGTTTTGGTCAAATATATTTTTAGTCTCTTGAATGCTTATGGTTCTCATATCATGCATCGATCGATAGATCTAGTTTTATTATTATAATCATTATTGTTTTCTTTATATATTTTGTGCTTTGAGGAAAGATATTTTATTTCCTTTCACTTTGTGGCATGATTTCGACATCTCCATATTTTAGAATATAGTAAAATATTTTTCTTGGAAAATAACTATTGATATTTGGAAAGGGAAATAAGCCCTGGGTAGCTAAACGAAGAGAAAAACAGTCTATGTACTAGGTTTTGACGCATTCATCGTAGGAGACCTATTGGCATGAGACTGGCATTCCTTTTATGCAATTACACTTTTGATGCCAAGGCGGAGCTGAGTTCACTGACCTGGGAAGAACAGTGGAAGTTGATAATAATGCTAAGGAGATTAGAATGTTGATTTCACAAACAGCTGACCATGCCACCAATGCTGGTGGAGCCAAAGGAACCACATCAATTTATTATGATTCTTTCCAGATTGCTTAGGGTGAAACCGAGGTTGTTTTGGGAAGCATGGAAGGTAGCAGTGGTTGCTTAAAATTTAGTAGCAAGGTATTCTTATGTTGATTGCAGATTCCTAGAATATCTTGAAATCTGATGGTTACAAGAGGGTCAATTGTTTGACCTTGCTAGTGACAGTCAGATTCCTAGATATTCCTGGAATCTGAAATCCTCATAATTTCAGCAATCAATACAATAGCAGGTGTTTAGTTTTAAGAGGTAACATGTTTAAATCCAAAAGCATTGAATAACCCTTCCTAAATTCACATATGTATTCCTTAATAGATTTTAATATTCAAATAACTCTTTATTATTGTAATTAACTACAGGGAGACTTTTTTGGGAAATTTGATTGTCTACTGGGTGTTCTATATAAATGACTGATTGTATTCATGTCGTTTGTGTGTAGGAGTTATTGATACAAAATGTGCACTCTCTTTAGGAATACAAAGGGCATGCAGACAATTTTATTTGCTATCTTCTGCATGTAACACCCTATTCACATGCTCAATATACTCCAGGTGATCTCTTAGATTTTACTAGCATTGAAATATAGTACACTTTCTCTCTCTTCTTCTAAATTTAACACTATATATTGTTGTGTAAGAAGGAGGTCTTCTTTACACATTACATGATACTAATTTTCAATACGCTACATATTCTTCCTTCTTGCTCTTGACATATGAAAAATACTTGAGCTCCTCCAAACAAGTAGTAACTTGTGGTGGGACAGTGACAGTCACTCTTCGCAGGCTAAGAGCACTTGCAAAACACCAGGTATAGATTCATAATAGCCCAATGCTTAATTTTCCTATTATTTCAAAAAGTTACTAATGTATGCAGGATCTAAATCAATTTTGTGTTGATGAAGGTTGATTACATACTGGGAGATAATCCCATGAGGATGTCATACATGGTTGGATATGGTTCCCTCTATCCAAAAATTATTCATCACAGAGCCTCTTCTCTGCCCTCCAAGGCCAATCATACTTAACCCATTCCCTGCAAAGAAGGCTTTCAATCTTTGTACAACAGTGCACCCAATCCCAACATCTTGGTGGAGTTGTGGTGGGAGGCCCAGACAACATGGATAGGTTTACTGATGTGAGAAACAATTATGATCAATCTGAACCTTCCACCTACATTAATGCACCCTTAGTGGGTTCCCTTGCTTATTTGGCCCAGAGACTGATGTTATACTTCTAAAATTTCTTCGTGCCAGATATTTCAGGGTGAATGATGCATTCATCATGTTGCAGAATAGTGTGGCATGGAGGAAGGCATTTGGAGCTGACAATATAGTTGAAGAGGATCTGAAATTTGATGAAAATCTAAATTCAGTGTCCTTCATGCATTGTTATGATAAAGTGGGCCACCCTGTGTGCTACAATGCTTATGGGATTTTTCGAGACAAGGAGCTCTACCAGAAGATATTTGGAGACAATGAGAAGCTGAAGAAGTTTTTGAGATGTAGGGTCCAAATTCTAGATAAGGGAATCAAGCTCCTTGATTTCAAGCCTGGTGGTGTCAATGCCATGATTCAGATCACAGATCTTAAGAATATGCCGAAGAGAGAATTGAGAGTTGCATCAAACCAAATTCTTGCACTTTTTTAAGATAACTACCCAGAGATGGTAGCAAGAAAGGTCTGTAACTGCTCAAAACACAAATGTTTTCCCTTTTCCAAGCTTGCCTAGAACAATCTATCTGAATGACTATAAATGATCAAAAGGATGATGTTAGATGTCCTCGTAGATCTGGTGTTTTGAGAATTTTGGCACACCAAAAATTGGAATTTCTAATGCATCTCTAGATATTTATTACTTGACATATGGTTGCTAGTTTCAAATGGTGTCAAATTACATATATCTTCAGCCCAGATTGAAAAAGGCTAAAAGTTACAATAAATATTTTACAGAGAGGTTCCTTTTATATAGGGATCTAACAAGATCTTTAGGCAGATCTGGTTTTATATATTTTGTATTAAACAATACAATAGTTTCCCAAAAAATATTTGAGTATGGACATTCAGTTATTAGTTACTCGTACTGTGAAAATGCAATAGATTATGATATTCCTACAAAACCTTATGTATAATGAGTACATGGACATTTTCTTTCCTGTGCCTTTCTCCCTTTTGAAAGGCTTCAAAAAACATGTCCAGATGGGCTACATTGTAAGGAATGGGCTTCCTTTGGCTCAGGTGCATGAAGGATATCTACTTCATCAAAATCACTTGAGGCTTCCACTGGGCCTCTGTCTTTCTAAGGTTCCTACCATTTGTGTGTCAGAGCAGACCACAACTAGAATGGATACCTAGTCAATGGTTTAACACTTTGTCAATCTTACCAGTGAAATGACTATAAGCTACTGTTTGTGGTGCCTATGTCCTCCAATTGTTATTTTATTTTTCCTTATTGATTAAGAGAGTCTATGAAATGCTGACAGGTATGAGGAGTTAACACATATTTGTGTGGTGTTTCAGTAAGTGAAAAACACTTCTCTCAAGTTTTCCTTGTATCGGCACATTTCCAGTTTTGCTTCTTGAATCATAGTTTTTTTAATCTCAGTAGACCTTTGTGAAATTTTAAGTTCAACCTCATTGTCTTTTTCACCCATAATTACATGGTTTAGAGATGGAGGAGTGTATATAGTTATTCTTTTGTATGGTCACAATCTGCCCTCAAAGGTTTTTTTTTTCATGGTCAACGTAATGGTCACTGTTTTTTTTTCAAAAGGAAATCTCATGGGAAACCCAAGGATGCTTCATCACATTTGAAGATGGTATCCGGATTCCCAAATAATCCCATTGGCATAGATTAGTGCACCTTACCTAGTGGGGTTTAACAAGGCACTTGCTAGTATGGAACTAAACAAATTCTTAGCAATATGGTGACAACTAATTGAGATATAACCCCTTGTGTTAAGGTAGCCTCCATTGTCACATATTACAGTGAGAGAATTAGGATTTTCACAAGAAACTTACGGAGGAAACCCTTTCTTTCTATCTTATCCCAAAAATTTGAAGAAAATGAAATCACTCTATGAATGAAGTATAGTAATGGAATATTTTATCTTTCTAGGACTTGAATTCCAATCTCATCAACTGTAGACTACATATAATCAAACATACTACCTTTGGGTTGTGACTTCCGACTACCGTTGCCTTTGCCAGAATTCAAAATGATCCGATTTCAAGTACAATGTTGAAGAATTTCTCCAATCTTGCTAATTGTCAAGTATTCCATATGTAATTAAGTCTTTTTGCTATATTCAGTTTGCAAGCGTGGGATTTTGTTGGGCCCTATAAGGGCAAGGATATTATACCCAGTTTATCAAATAGACAAATCACCTCTTAATTAGTATTCTCTCTATTTTTCAGGTGTTAATCAATGTCCCATGGTATTTCAGTGCACTGTACTCCATGTTGAGCCCTTTCTTGACACAACGTACCAAGAGAAAATTTGAAATTGCACGTGAAGGAAAAGTCACAGAGACCTTCTACAAGTATGTGAAATTCCTTCTCTGATGTAGTGAAAATATGCTCAACCTCAATTGAAGACTCTGATTATATATGATAGAATGAAGGATATATTCAATGAAAATTTCCTAGAAACTTATTTAATACTTGATTTTACTTGCAGATTATATTTCCAGAGAATGTGCCTATACAGTATGGGGACTTAGCAGGACCAAAGATGTAGATTTTGGACCTCACAAGCATGCATTAGAGTTCTCCATTAGAGCTAGGGAGAAAATTAATCTTGAGATCGAGGGAGTGGAGGTAAAGTACGTCAAAAATTTCTCAAGTTTGCTGATTTTGTGTCAGTTCCTGCATTCAAATTTAGCTCTTTCGCCTCAATTTTGTTTCCAATATACTTCCAAATTTGATGAGTTTTAGTTTTGGATATAAATTTTATGGGTGTTGGATTTGAGATCGAGTTCATCCTCAAGATTTATGCGATTGAGATTTTTCTTTGTTTTTGAATTCTCACATTCAGGCTGTCTATGTTGTTCAGGCGGGAGCAACAATTATGTGGTACCTCATAGTTGGTGGGTGGGATGTTTCCTATCGGTCAGAGTTTGTGCTGGGTGCACAGGGAATCTATTCAAGTCTAATTGACAAGAACATAAAGTTGTCTTCATCTGATGAGCCAATTTGCAATTCCTTCAAGGCACCAGAGGCAGGGAAGGTAGTTATGATAATAGACAACTCTTCTTCAAACAAGAAGAAGGCGGCAACCTATAGATACATGGTAAAAAAGAACATAGTCTAGGATTTCGAGCCTCGCAGTAGATTATATGTGCTTAGAAATCTTTCTTACATTCAACAATCAGAAATGTTAGTAGTTAAGAATGTGCCATCATGTTGGAGAAGCAATTTTGTCTCTTTGGAAGCTGGAAATTTTATCTACCTATGTAGTACTATATAAAAGTTAATATTGGTAATAATAAAGGTTGGTTGTGTTTCCAGAGTAGATCATCACTGTGAATTCCACAACTTTTCATGTTTGTGATTGATAGGTATATGATATACATGGTAAAGCAAGTATAAACAAAATTTATAAATATTGACCACCCCAAGGCTAGTTAAATTTTTTTATTTATTATTTACTCCATACACAAATCTATATAAATAATATTTTTAGTGCGAAAATTGAATATTGTATTACATTCCTCATCAATAAAAATGTTCTTCAAGGAATGGTCTACATTTAAAGGGTTACCTATATGTAAATGAAATCAGTCTGTTGCCTTTGGCTACATCTTTTCTAAAAGCTCAAACTTATCTTAAAATAGAACCGATTGTTTGCTTTGTCTTTTTGGTTACTATATAGTAAGTATATCATGAATTCGAGACTAATGCAACCCAGAGAACCCAAATGAAGGGGGAGAAAAACTATATTTGAGGGTGAAGCACTTTGTATTATATATATGAACATATTCTAATTTAAGATAATGCAACCAAGTGGATTTAAATGAATGGGATACGAAAGGTGACGGGTTTGGATAATAGATAACAATTTGGTCAACTATGTTTTGATGTATATATTTTTTTAATTAATTTTTTTTGTTTATTATATTAAAGAGTTGTGACCAATTTTATTCATGGAAATGATAATTTTAGATAAATATAAAATTTTTAAGATTAGTGAGGAGTTGAAGTTGTTCACTATCTTATACTTTCACTTTATTATATTTTAAACAAGGATTAATGCTCCTCTCATGAACTAGGTACATATTCCATAGAGGTCGTTGAATATGCATTTTGTGGATAGTTTTTTTGAAGGTTTCAGAGGCAGGCATGAAGAGAACAAAGCAATTTTTAAGATAACTCACAAAAGTTGATAAACAAACCACCCATTCTTCCAAAACATTTCATATTGCCTCCAACTTTATCACCTACATCACCTTTATCTCGCATGGAAGATGTGTCCCCACTCCTCGGCTTATGTGGAATATGGTCAAGAGAAGGAACTATAACAACAATGGATTTGCATGAAAGCTTTATAGTTTTTTCAAACGTGAAAGTTGTGATGTGTTACTAAGTTTCTTCATTTTTTATAGATCAATACACGTTAAACCGACTTTACTCCTTGACTGGCATTGCATTCAACATTGTGCACAAGTATGTTTTAAATCTATCAATCAAAAGTATGATTTTATCTATATTTGATAATGCAAGTTGAATACATCATACAATACATAGGAGTGTTATGGCTATGAAGTTCAATATGAAATAATCTAATTTTTTTAAGATAGGGAACAACAACCTCCACGGGTATGTAGCGGCCCACATAAGCCACATATGCCATAAACTCATAATTCGCAGAGCCCAGGGGTGTCCGACATTAGAGAGGCGTCTATCCCTCTAGCTTGGTCATGATGTGCCATAGACAACCCTACCCCCCATCAGTTTTGAACTGACGACCTCCCAGAAAGTAAGTTCTTAACCATTGAGCCCACTCGAGTTACGAGGTTTTTATAATATGAAATAATATATTGATTTCTACTATTACTATTATATAAGGGGTGCTCTTCCAATGGCCATTTATTAGCTATGTTAAGAAGGCTTTGTGGAATTTTTATTTAGTATAAGATTATGTATAGTTGAGTTGCAGACAACTAAGTAGAATTTGGTAGGAAGTTTGGAGTATGTGTAATTCATAATGATCTTGTCTTCTCTTCATTGATGAATTTTCAATGTGTGAGTTTTGACCTAAGCCATTGCATTATCGATGTGTCAAGGCTCACAACTCGAACTATATGCCAACTACTTCTTATGATCGTTCCTAGGAACATGAATCCTAATTTTTGTAGGTTTAAAATTTATAACAAATTTTCTCTATTGTGGTCGAATTTGTGGTGGTTATCTAAAAATTTATTTAAGGTACCATGGATCTAAATTTCTTATGAAATTTCAACACTATAACAAACTTTGGTGCAAATTGTTGATCAATTGTCACTTGGTTAGGGTTATATATGTTAATGAAAATTTTGTGTGCATGCATGAGAGTTGGGTGCAAATTCATAATGTTGTGTAGCATTAGTGTGATAAATATGGGATAATGCAAAGCATATCTTTTAAGATTAGTCTAAGTTTTCTCGTACCTAATAAACTCAGTCAAGTTGATTGTTGGTTGAACGGTTAATTATTGGTTCAATGGACATAAGATCTTGTAGGCACAAATACCAAAGGGAAAAATGGATCCCATCATGGGGTACTATTTGTAATTATCCACCACTGCTACCTTACATGCTTCCTCAAACTCCTCTCCAACCTCAATATCAATGCTAGTAGTAGCATGAGCAACAACACTATGCTTAGCAGAACTAGAAGAACACGTTTTCCAAACTGCACGAGAACTACTTCCCTCACAAGTCACCATGTGCCATGCTTGGTCTCGGTGGTTCTCTTCCTTCAACTCCTAGTTCAACTACCATATCTTCATTGGAACCAACACCCCGAACTCCACTAGACAACGATTCACCATTTTGTGCTAGTGATTCGCCATTTTATCTTGCCCCCTTTGGTAGATTCGCCATGATTTTACAAGATAATATAATATGTTGAGCGATTCACCAAAAGAATTATATATACATATTATATTATTAATAAAATCACCTTCCATTTTTCATATGTATCATGGGGATTCGTCCATTTATTATACATATAAATTGAGGGGGTTTCTTAAAATTTTCCCTAATTGCTTAACTATACCAATGTGATAAAGCATTGTAACTATACCAAAGTGCTGCGTAGCATAGAGAACTATGGGAATCTAGTGATTATTATCTGATATAGAGAACTATGTAAGGCACACTATTTACTTTTCCACATTTTTTTCACTAACAAAGTTATTTTTAGCTTTTGATCAATGCATGGCTATGTTTTTGTTCCATAATTTCAATTTTATTTATCAATATATATGTGGCTAAACAGAATTTTATGTGAATTAGCGATAATGATGATCAGAGCATAATCAGTTGCAACAATAGCATGTCGATACATACAACTTTATTTGTGAGTGGGAGACTAGGGAGAGGGAGAGGAATGTTAGCGTCCTTCACTTGGAGGGAACTCGACCCTTTTTTAGCAATTTATTCATCACTAGGATCATGCTAGTCAAGCATTCAAGTTTAATCCTCATCTAAGGTATCATCCCATGGGGGAGGATATTTATTTTATCACTAGGTTGTCTAAGAGAGGCGAGGTTTTTCCCTATTTCCCTAACATACCTCTCCACATTGGAGGATTCAAGTGACATGTGTGTAAAGGTATGCTAAGCATGATATTGTTGATGTTGTGTGCCTCTAGGTTGTAAGTGGAGAGTTATGGGTCGATGCATTCAGTGCATAGGAGGTTAGGTTCATATCCCTTATTATCACAAAAAATGCACACTTTACCTCTAAGGGGTAGTGCACTAATTTCCCTTTCTAATGGGTAGTGCATTAATTTCCCTTTGATGTACAATTTAGATGGCCTAGCATAGATTCCCCTAAATATTGGCGTGAGTGGAGGAATTGTTACAATGGGTTTTTATTTTTATTTAAATCTTTGTCACTCTATTGTTGATGGGAGGATGTTCTTCCACTTTATGTCAAAACTATTTACTTTATTTTTTCATAGGTTTCATTCCATTACATTAATAATACCCTGTTCCCCTATGAGGCCTATGAATAATGTGCATATGCATACGTGGGGGTGGTTGTTTCCAATAGGGGCCAAATGAAGTGGCCATGTATGTCGATCGGTATAGATATTGGTGATTTTTTTAGCTTTAGAGGATAATCATGTCCTTGATCTTGTCCAATACCCATATCCAATGATCGATTGGAGATGATGAAGGTAATATTATTGTTATGTTTTGACAAATCCAGTTGCATGTTTTTCTTATATTTAATGCATATGTAATCTATTGCAACATTTCATTTCAATTATCTTATTATTATTCTCTACTTTTCTTCATATATTCTCACACATCTTAAGGAAAAACCTCTCCAACATGATTAGGAGATTAATGAGGCGGACCAATATCCTAGAGTAAGAATTAGCATGTTATGCAGGCTAGACTGCAAATTTTGAACTAAAATTTTATATCATTGATGTTGAGCCTTCCAATGTTGAAAAGGATAATGCAAAGTAGGTATGGTATATTGATAACATTAAGGAGTGTGAATCCCTCCTAAAGGATGATGTATGAAATATTATATCAAGACTAGTGACAAAAGTTCTAATATATTCCATGCTCAATTGTGCAAGATTGATCATACCATTGATGGGATCATATAAATACAAAGCCATTATTCGTAGCCAAAGGATCCTCTAAAAAAACTAATTGAATATGAATATACCTTTGCCTCAATTGGAATATATACTTTTATTATAATAATAATGTATATTGCATCATTTATTGGTAACTTTTATACTAGACAGATGTAAACATTGCTTTTTTGAATGGTGTGATTGAAAAGGAAGTATAGATTAATTATCTAAAAAAAAATATGGTTATGTTGATGGTACTGGACCCACCAACATTCAAGGGATCTCTCCTGTATGAAGTCCCAATTAGACCTCACACTATTTGGTGTAGGAGTCCCATCCAAAACAAAGTCTTGGTTTCCTTATTCTTAAAGATATGCCTTGGATCTTGTTTCGGCAAGAGAGAGTTATGCAAATGTACTTTAGCAAAGCAAGGGGGGCATGCACCGGTGAGTGTGTACGATTGCAAAGTGTGTCAATTTTATTCTACTCACGAGAGAGGGGGGGAGAAAGATAAAGTGAGCCTCTAAGATAGAGGTAATAGTACCACTAAGGAAGAGACACACGTGAACCAAAGGATTTCGTCTAACACCCAATGGAATAGTCCACAACGGATGTGACAGTCATTACACACAATAGCTTAAGAAAGGTCTATCCAATATCTGCAGAATAGTCCACGAGGATGGGACATAAATTACACACATCGTAATTTAAGAAATATTTTTCTAATATCCTGCGGAATAGTCCACAAGGATGGGACAGCAATTACAACCATTATAGCACCTTCTCAACAAGGTAAGCAATACAATAACCCAAATAGTTCAATTATCTTAGTACATGTGAAAGCAAACGTGAAGTATAAACATCTGCAGAATAGTCTTACAAACATTCATAAGTCATGCAAATGCTTTTTTTACTAATTAAAATTTTTGAGACACATATATACAATGAACATCACTAGCTCCAATAGTGGAGCTTTAGAGCCACTCCTTGCTCCACAAAAGAACTAAATATTCTCCCTATCGCTTTTTTGGTGGAGCTAATGTGAAAATTCCTTTGCTCATAAAGTGAGGGAGTATATATAACCAAGGGTGACCCTTTGACTACCCTAATGGTTGTTTGGCTTCCCATGAATTTTCAACTTACATGACCCTTTACATTCATATGTGTCCTTTGCATTTCCACTTTACAATACATTTGATTACATTGGGCATGATATACAATAGTGATGTGGCAACATGACCACTTATGACATGACACTGCTGACATGGACTTCTTGATGACATGGAAATTTCAAGCCACTGCAATTATTGAGAGTTAAGTGTCTTCATGAAATAGCTTTCCTTTACTCCTCTACATGCCTTGGTGATAGGGAGTCTTTAATGATTTCAAGTCTTGGATAGTGGTCTCAAACTAGTGTCCTTTCGCTTTCTATTGATTAATAATCTTGTCAGTTCAGCTACGAGAGTGACTTTGTGCATGCTTTCCTCCTTCTTCTCCTCCTTTATCATCTCACCTTGACTAGATATAGTACCTATTCTTGCAATTCACTCATGACGATACGACATCAATCCAAAAACCCCTAGCCTAAGATGATGCATTCTGATCCATGAGCTAAGACCGGGACAAGTGACAGGCTGGCAAAGGAGGCTTAGTGACTGCGCAGATGCGTAGTTCAGGAAGGCAGGGGATAGCCTTGAGCCTTGACACTGCATAGTGCGCAGTTCAGGTTGGGCTTAGGGACATGACTGTGCAGTTTCCAAAATCAGTGGGAATAGGCAGTAGGGATGAGAGCTGGGAAAGCCAATTGCGCAGTTCAGGAGTTCAAGGAGGCCTGGGTGACTGCGCAATTCTAAGACTTAGGGGATGACCTTGTGTCTTGAACTTACGAAGTGCGCAATTCAAGCCATGATGGATGCCTTAACTATGAAATTCTGGAGGTCAAGGTCGGGTCTTGGTCACAAAAAATGCGCAATGGAGCAGTCTTGGGAAGCTAGTATTATGCACTACGCGGTGCCAAGCAGCAAGGTCAAATCCAGAGGACTGATACTATGCAGTGTGCAACTCAGTGGAGGCCTGGAGAAGAAAATTTGCTCGATCGAGAAGTTTTCCTTAAAATGACTAAGTGTGGAACCGGTGAGGTTGATGTGAACAGTGATGGACTTCGACTATGATAACACACTTAGCATACTTGATGACTCAAACAACATAAATCATTTGAGACATACAAACAAAGCATTATCCTCTGCGTGATAGCTTTACGACCAGTTATGACAAGTGTGACACCAATGATAGACTTTATGACGACTGTGACGACACTTGTGCGACGGTACTCAGAACTTTGGAAATGAGTACGATGGATACTTACAAGGTTAGAACAACTCATTTACGAAAAAATGACCTCTTGAAACCAATGGGACAAGCTCATACATTCACTACGACATCCAACATGTCAATAGATGACACTTTTCCTATCTCGTGAAGGGGGTCACAACACTTTTAGAAAAGAAATGAAATGAACTTCAAAGTTTGCAACAGCCAAAACAATACCAAGGAAGGCTCTGAAATTTGGTATAGGCTAAATTCTTGGAGGAGGTTGTAGTAGCTACAGCAGGTTCAAGGGAAAGATGCATCTTGAAGAAGTCTCTTTAGGGGTTGAATTAGGAACCATGTGCATGGCTCTCAAGGATTGACGACTATTTAATAAAGTTTAACTTCACTAAAACTACAATAAAACCAAATATTTATTATTTATTTGGTAAACCTAAAATGTTTGTTTGGTATTATATGAAGATGAAATTATTGTTAAAGGAGTTTTGAGAAGCTCTTTACAAAGTAAAAGAATGAGTTGGGAAGCAAATATGAAAAGAAGGAGATTGACCTTATACTTTACCTTTTGGATTTAGAGACTTTGTAGGTTTGTAATAAATTTTTCATTAGACAATCAAATCACATAATAGAGACTATAAAGTGAATTCATATAATAGATTACAAAACCTTGCGTATTAACCCTTTAAAGACAAATAAAATCTCATAACAAAAAAGTTTAACCTTAAAAGTCCATCTTTTTAAATGAAAAACACCAAAATCAATCTCCAAAACAAAAGTGATGCTCCAATAACGCCCATTTCCTTTCCAGGATTAAAATATTATTGCTTTTTACAAACATTATTTTAATGTCATAATGTTGTGATCTTAAAAGGCCGTCAAATCAAACTGCCGAAACTGCAATCAATTAATTTAATGTAAAACTACAATCAATCAAATTTATTGTAAATAAAAAATTGCTAAGTAACTTTATTCAAAATATATATTTCATCATCGCATGTATAAAAAAAAATTACATCCGAACTCCTTTTAGAAGTGACGAGTGAGGGGGATGTAGGAGGTAGGCTAGAAAATGGTGATGCATGGAATGGGGATGAGATTTTGTCCCCATTTAAATCCAATTTTTAAAGGTTTGTTAAATCATTTTATTCATATCTTGATAAAATTATTAATTATATTTCTTTAAAATTTCTTTTTTAAATTATTATGTGTTATTATTGTATTTGCAATTTTTTTTAAATAATATATATTTATTTTATTTTTTAATTATTTTTATTGTTAAAAGATTTTAGTTCAAGTAGTTTGGTGAACAATTCATTTTCAATTAAGTTCAAAAGAAAATGTCACTCTAAACACTTATTTTATTTAGGATTAATTTTGGATGCAAGGACAATTATCAAGACCATGATTTCAAAAAAATTGTAATTTTAGACAGACAAAAATGGAAATGTGACTAAAAACGTTACTTTTCAATTGAAATGTTGATTTTAATAATCCGACTACAATGGTATAAATTGTTAAACTCAGTTTTAAAGAAGTTGTAAATTCAAAAAGATATAAAAGTAGTGTTGTTAAGATTATTGTTCAATACAGAAATTGTTATAAACATGATTGCAAAAGGTGGTAATTCTAACCCCCCCAACCACCCCCCCCCCCCAAAAAAATATATATATATATATGAGTAGCACTACTTTTCAATTCAAGGATAAAAGTTACTACTAAATGCATGCCCTAAAAAATCAATAACTCTAGAGAAATCTAGCCAAGTGGGTAGCTTTGCGTATTCCCTTGGTGTCAAATATGAAATCATCTACTGATTTAGATTGTGATTTGAAAGATCCATCTTTATTATATTCAAATATATTCAATAGAAAAATGTCAAACATTTTCGGGATGGAGGGAACCTGAGGACAAAGAACAAAAAATAAAGAAAAATAGAATAGTATTTAAGCTCTAATATGATGGGTGTGTCTAAAAACACCATTACATCACTTAAGCACAACGCATTATGATCAAAACTTTTTTTTTCAAAATACAAAAAAAAAAAAAAAACAATAACATCCTTCATTATAAAAAGAGGAGTTTACATAATCATGTCGCAGTGTAAAATAACCTAGCTTCTTTATGTGTGTCAAGTACAAAATGGAACTAATAAATCCAAAACCAAAAATTAAAGAACATGAAGACATCCTTTCACTATGAATTATAAACTATAATAAATCATAATAGAACAGAAGGAGCTAGCATTGTCCAGAGCATACATTCCTCGCATCGCCAGAACAACTAACTAAAAAATGACTACAGGCTAGGATTGGCGAAAATGGCTGAAAAATAAAACACCTCCTAAAAAAAATGATCCACATTTGAAGTGAAACAAAAAGGAAGACAAAGAAAAGAATAAGGTTGATCAGGGATAGGACTCAAAGGAACCCAAATCACAAACAACACCATTGAGAAAGAATTCAAAATGCATCAATCCTAGATGAAGAGAAACCCCATGCTTGGAGTGGGAATTTGCCTCAAAGTTATACCCCCAATAAGCATGTTGGAAGGAGATGTCAGTGAAGGAGGGTAGCAGGGACTTAATGTTCTCCATCCAATGAAATAAGGAAGGCACCTCAAGAGAGATGTGTCCCTAAACCCACTCAATGAACGATTTTGATTCATCGACAACCAAAATCTTCTTAATGGCAAGCCAAGAAGTGCACTAGAGAACCCCCCAAAGTGCCACCACCTCTACCCTGCAATACATTATGATCAAAACATTATGATGCAGGATAATAAATTAACAATGGATTTTATACTTCACACTTATTCATCCCATAAGATCATTTATTTATAATTTCCATATCTAACCAACTTCCTTGACCTATGGAAGCTTTGGTGCACAAAAATGCATCAATAGTTACAACTTTTTCATGAAATTTGTGGTTTTTTTGTTGACTAGTTGATCATTCTAGTCAGCCAAATCAAATGCTTGATTTGACACAACCATTCTTTCAATTCCTTCAACCACTAAATTGAAAATCCAACTAGTGGATGACTCAACCAATTGTCCACTAGTTTATTACTCGACCAGCCTTTTCGAACACTTAGTTGACTACTCCACTAGTCAGTTACTCAACCAACCCATCAACACTTAGTGAATTGCTCCACTAGTCAGTTACTCAATTGAAGGTTTCATGTTAGTTGATCCTTCAACTAATTGTCTCCAAAATCTTCATAGGCGTGATGAACCAATATAACCTTAGGTCTGGGTATCACCCCCCCTCCAAATAGCACAATGTTCTATAATTTTTTAAGGTGAGCACTCTTAGGAGTTGACAAATCCAAACTATCTTTGTCTCTACATTAATAGTTATGTGATATTCAACTTTGTAGTCGACAGAGAGATCACATTATTTCTTGCGCGATTAAATTAGGGGTGTAGTGCTAACGGAAAAAACATAGCGAGAAGTGGATTCGCTATCATCGCTGTCACCTGGCAAATAAAATTCTACGAAATAGACCAATAAATCTAAAGTTTGAAAATATTGGATACCGAAATTAAAGGTGCCCTTAATGGAACGAGCAATTTGATTTGCAAAATTCCAATGGATTTTTCGTGGATTTTACATCATTTACGAAACCACGTTGACAACCAAGGAAATGTAATTTCAAATATGAGCTAAACAAATAAGGCTATTGACTAGCTATTGATAAAGAGTAGCATTAACTGCTCTTTGGTTAACTTGATACCCAATTGTCAGGGTGTATTACATGGATTCATCCATCTTAAATTGTTTCAATAAATCAAATAAATATTTAGTTTGAGAGAGAAATGTATCATTATCTAATGGTAAAAATTGAAGACCCAAGAAAGAAATGCAAAAGACCACGGTTTAACCTCTCAAAGTTGTCAACGAGTCAACTCTTCAATCTAATAATTTAACCAATGTTATTTTCAATTGTGACCAAATCATCAACATATATAGCAATAATCAAACTATCACCATTAATGCATAATACATCAAATATGACATTATATTCACAACGTTTGAACCCAATATTGTAAAATAATCGACCAATATTATCATACCAAGCCGGGGGGTTTTACTTCAAACCATAACACTATTTATGTAGTCCACAAACAAAATTTGAATTTGTCACAACACTAGGAGGTTGCTCCATGTGTATTTCTTCAAATAAGTCACCATAAAGAAACACACTCTTAACATCTTATGATGCTTAAAAACACCTTTATAAGTGAATTTGATCTTATATACGCATCAACACTTCATGGTGTTCTTCCCTTAATGGTCACAAAACTAAGTTACAAGTGTGATTATTCAAAAGAGAACCCATCTCATCCTACATAGCATGTGTCCATTCATGGTGTCCTTGTGCATAAACATAGGAGTTTGGATCATGTGTCTCATGAACACAAGCCATCAACACAAAATTGGCATGTTTCTTATAATTGTGAGTCTTTTGACCTAAAGAAACATCACCAACATCTACTCCAGTGGATTCAATTATTTTAGTATCCCCCCGAGATAACCAAGAGGTAGATGCACTATTATTAACTTCAGAAAGTAGATCGAGAGAAGTTGTGGTTTCATTCAAAGATGATCATTGGTTGGTTAACTTATAAATAGTGGTTCACTAAGTGATCAAGATACTAAAAAAAAGGACAGGCAATCCATTTTCTACAACAATGTCAAAGTGATCATTATGCAATAGTCTAGAGGAAGAGTTCAACAAATTAATGCCATAATACTTCTCATCAAAGAATATGTTTTTCCTAATAATGATTTGTTGCTTGATAAGATCAAACAATTGATAGGCTTTTGTCTCTTCAGAATATCCCATCAATATGAAAGCATTATTATTTGCATCCAATTTCTTTCTATAGTCATCAAAAATATGCACTCAAACAATTGATCTAAGAACTTTGAAGTGACCCACTAAGGGCTTCTTACCACTCCATCTCTCAAATGGAGTCACGAAACTAAAAATTAAAAAATATTTAGGATATGATTGACATGATAAACATCTTCAAACTAAAACATAGTCAATAAACCTTTGGCCTTTAGGAGACATCAAACCATTTTAACTAGGGTTTGATTTTTATGTTTTCTCCATGCCATTCTATTGAGTATGAGGGATATACCTCTACCAATAGATACTCAACTAAACAAGGCATTCTTCAAATGGTTGATTCATAAACTCTCCTCCATTTTCTAATATTAGGCATTTAAAGGAACGACTACATTAATTTTCAACCAATTCCCTAAATTAGTTGAAGTTTTCAAAGAAATGACTCTTATTTTTCAAGAAATAAACCCAAGTAAACCTTGAGAAATCGTCAATAAATATTAAAATATGTTTCCCATGTACCAATGAAGGTTTATTAATGCCTCAAAGATAATTTTAAACAATTTCCAATGGTTTCTACACACATCATGCCTTTCCAGAGTGGAAAGGTGCTTGATGATGCTTGTCTGGCACACACCCTCTACAAATTCCATAAAGTGGAAGAATCATAGTAAACCAAAAACCATGCTTTTTTTTTCCATTATCTTCAAACTTCAAAAATTCATATTTCTGAGTAGTTGATGCCAGACTTTGCTTGTATCATCAATCTATGCAATGAGAGCAGTCAATCCAACATCTAGTCGAAACAAGTCATGAAACTTATACAATGCATCTTTTGATTCGAGAACCCCTTCCATGACAATAGACTTGTCTTTCCTCGTATCTTTAACAAGAAACCAATCCAACCAAAATTCAACAATTTTACCATGTGTCAATTGACAAGTTGACAACAAATTCGTGCTCAAATTAGGCACATCATTCATGATTCTATTGTGTTGAAAAAATACCTCACCATGATTAGTGATTTTGAAATAAAATTCATCTACTAGATAAATTTTTTGCTTGACAACCTTATGCAAAGAGGAAAATAGAGAAGAATCATTCACGATATGATAAGTGTAACCAAAATCAACTACCCATTAATTTTGCACAATGTGAGCATGCAATTCTTGAGTTTTGAGTCATCTAACCTTCTCCTCTAAATCATCATGTTTCTTTCAGTAGGTTTTCTCTGCATATCCTAGCTTTCCACATTAGTGACATAAATTATTTTGATTCTTCCTAGTCGATGCCAACTCATCACCCTTCTCTATAACTTTTTGGTTGAAACATTCCAACAGGCTTCTCTTCTCCTTTTGAATGTATTTACCTTTTACTTTCAGAGACCCTAATGTTTACTACCAATATTTGCTTCATCTAGAAACTTTTGTTGATCCTTGATCAATAAATCACAAATGGTGCCAAATGTGTAGACATTACCATATTCCTTGTGTGATCTTCAATTGGTGTGGAATAACGAAGGGAACCATCATAAGATGTTCTCATATTAATCAAGGTCAATTCAATGAGTTCATCTTTCATTAGAAAATTATTCCCCCACATTCCCATACCTTTAACTGTAGCTATTTAAAATGAGTCAAATAGTCATCAATCATTTCAAAGGACTGGGGATCAAGAGAAATCATTTTCTTCTCTAACTTCATGACCTAAATTTCTTCGAATTTGTCAAACAGTGACTTCAAATTCTTCAATACCTCATGAGAGCAATCGATCCCACTTGTATGAAAACAAATTTCGTGAGAAATATATGTCATAATGACTCTAACGACCTCATCTTTCTTTCCATTGATGACAAACTTTATTTGATTATCCTTCCAATCTAGAATAGTGATCGTTGTATACTTCCATAATTGTTTTCTCTTCAATAGGGTTTCCATGTCTAGTGCCCTAACAACATAATTTTGTCCATTTACAATATCAATCTTGGAAGCTATCTTCAAATTTCTATATATATGATTTGTTGAAAATCAAGTTCCAGTAAACAAATCAATTATCCTAGAGACAATCACTGCAAGATCAAACTCGACATGATTTGAATACAATAAGGTTGTTTCTTCGACCAGTTAATTATTCTATTCGACCTCATTCTCTTTGGCTAATCAAATGTCTAAGTTAACTTGACCAACCAATTTATTCATTCAACCATTCAATCAACGATACCATTATTCAACCACTCAATCGATTGTCGATTGATTACTCAAAAAAATCCTCGACCACTCTGTCCACTACTCCACCAATAAATTACTCAAGCTTTCAATTGTCTTCAAAAGCTCCAAAGGAGTGATGAAGCAACATAACCGTAGGTTCAAACAAAACATATGCTCATAAATCTAAAAGGAACAATTCATTATGATATGAAGCATGTGGGAGATGGAGATTTGTTACATCAATTTGTAGAATTAAATTGCACATGAAATGTTAGCATAAGGAAAAGTACTTGTAGGTACTACTTCAACTTGGGACTAAGTATGATTTTCCAATTCAATATGAAGCTAGTAGTATTTTCACTTGGTTCAATCGAAGTATAGTATATTGAAACAACATTAACATGTGGGAAAAAATTTCTTTGAAAGTTGGTTGAAGAGGTCATTGATCACATGTTAGAGCCCATTGTAGAAATTATGATGTAGATTTGCAACTACTCATGAAGTTTTAATCAAAATCACAAGACACGAACCTACTCTACTACTCTGCGAACATTAATTCACAATTTAGAACAAAAATATCAGACATGCAATAAGAAATCACACACATGAAAATAGTATTTTTCCTAGGGAAAGCAATCTGATAAAAACCCCAATGTTTGCTTGCATTAATCTAATGAATAGAGATGTATTAAAAATTATTTTCTCGACTGATCACAACTTGCAAGTGAATAACCTATCTCTCTACCACTTGGAAGCTTGGACCCGTGACTTACCAATTTTTTCCTCGCTTGTGTTCCTATTTCGTGTTGTTCATTGAGAAATTAGGCCCATATTATTTAGAAATTTTTCTCCAAAATGGATTGTGCAATTCCTTAGATTGATCATCTGACTACATGCAACACTTGTACACTCAAGACTAGTCTACAACTAATGTTACATTGCCTTGGAATCTCCACCAAGCCTAGGGAACTCGAATTCTCTGCATGCACTAGCTATTTTGGGTTGATTGATTAGTTAACTGGATGATCAGTGAGTTTGACTGAAGTCCCACAACTTAATTGGCTCTCCACTAGTTCCTCCAATAGTTAGAACTAGTTTAATTGGAAACAACCTTAGATAACTAACCTTGATTGCTACAAATTAGAAATCACACATGCTTAACAGAAATCTAGCTCCTCCAACTTGAATTTACTAAGTAAAATGGGTGACACAAGCCATGTTGCACAAGTTAACTGCATCCAAGTTGTCTGTTGATGTGGAAATTCAAATTTTCTCAATTTAATCAAGGAAAACCAAATTGAGAATTTATTGTTGCATTTTTTCAACACCCACTATTCTATAACAATCAAATTTGTGTTGTTATCTTAAATAATCAAGTGTTTTTAAATCTCTCAAAGCATGTAGATATCAAGTGCCATTTCCTAAGAAATTAGTATAAAGTAAATCTATTGTTCTCAATTATGTTCCCATCAATTTGTAGGTTTCTAACTTTCTAATAGACACCTTGCAAAGGTGAAGTTCAAAATTTTGAGCTAAAAGTTCAACTTTGTGAAAAGACACCTTCCTCACAAAGGAGTATTTTGGTTACTCCACGTTATTCTCTTATGAAGAGAGTGCATGAGGGTTAGAAGTTGTAGGGGAATTCTTGCAAGATGAGTGTGCCATGTGGGAGAGATTACTTTCACCCTTATGAAAATTTCCTTACACTTGTGTATCTTGGCATATTCTACTTTTGGTTGGTATAAAAATACAACAATGATAACAAAATTTTCTTACATATTATAATGCATTTATGACCAAAGTTACGCATGTTAAGTATTGTGCATCCCTTGAGAATAGATTCCCTATTACATGTGGCAAATGATTCATTTTTGAAGGATATTATTAGTCATCACTCTTGTAACTACTCGTCACTCTCTTTTCAAGTTTGAATTAACAAATCACACTAGTTAGACTTGTATGTAGTGAATTTCAGTAGAGTGAATTGTTGATTTTTGTGTAGCTTGGGAGGTATTCGAAGCCCTAGGGTTCAGGGATTGGAGGGAAAAGGACCACAAGTAGGCTTGTGGGCTTTAAACTCAAGCTTGGGGTTTTGCACCCATCAGGATTTGGACCAAAACCATGAGCACACTTCGACATGTGATGGATGAGGAAGATAGCTCTCAGTTAGATGATTCTAACACAACACGAATCATCTGATTTCGAGTTGTAGAAAAGGATATATGAATTTTTGAAGGTTATATTTGGGTTTTGCACGTCTGTGTCTAGTTCAGCTTGGAGTTAATAAGCCTAGTGACAGTTTTTCAAGCCCTATTATGACATCCATTGAAGCCCTCCTTTAGTGTATAAAAAGGAGGTGAGTGTGAGATCATTAAAATCATCCAAGAGGACAACACATTTAAGAAAGGAGCTCTGAAATCGGATAAGGAGGAGGAAAATAGGACGCAAGAGATGAAGCACGTGTTTATGGGAGGCAGAGTTCTATTTTTGATGCAAGAACATCTAGGGGTATCTTCAAAAAGGAAATTTCTGAAAGTCCTGCAGAAAATTCCAAAACTTATAAAAGATGGAAACATCTCTATGATTTCTAAATTATGTAAAATCTCTAGAAAAACGTGGTATTTAGGATAGGATTAGTTTTTGAAATATGGAAGGTGTCATAAAAATCCAGCTTTGTTGATTTTTCCCTTATACAAGTCCAATAGATATTAACTTAGTGGATCTGAATGCACGAGGTTCATTGAATGTAATATGTATATATTAATCCTGAAATCTATAATAATGGTGTGAGTGTGAGAGAGGTGTGGAATATGAGTAAATAGCCATTGATATTCAAGCCAATATTATATTGTAAATATTTTGTTCTTTAATGAATTATATTTGAGTTTAAAGTATAATTGTTGTGTGGGTTTTTATAATTGTGGATTAGGATTTTCACACAGTTGCAACTTGCATCACACTTTTTGGTATTAGAGCTAGTTAGCTCTTCAGAGAAGAGAGATAGAGATGACTATGCTCTTTGAGATTGAAATAAAGGACATTAGATTTGTGCAGCAGAAGAAGGTTGGAGAATTGCAATAGTGCAATAGGTAAACTAGTCTTTATATTTTTGAATTGATTTGTGTAGAGGAATTTATATTTGCAAGTAGCAATTGAAGGAGAGTGAAAGTGGATCATATATTGGAAGTTGTTACAGAGAGAACAAGTGGAAAAAAAAATGTGGTAGAAGAACCTTGTAGTAGAGGAAGTTATCAAAAGCAGTAAACCGAGTGAGTGCAACAACCAAAGGATTAGAGGAGTGCTTGAGAAGGTTCTAAGGAGAGAACCAAAGAAAATAACAAAAGGTTAAGCTAGTGAAGAAAGCTTGATGAGGTATTGAGTAGCAAGAAGAGGAGACTTGCTACAGAGGAGAGGCTTGGTTGTATTTCGCTGTTGAGCATGGAGAATCTCACAAAGTTAGAGAAAAGGATGAACGCAGAGGGTCATTATAAAGTTTCAGGTGAAAGCCACAGAAGAAGGAAAGAAGATGTCAAGGAAAATGACATAAAGAGGAAGTTGAGTGATGAGGAGTTTGATAGGGAACTCGCTGATATTAAAGTACAACTGAATGTACTTATGGAGTGGTTACAGAAACATGAGGAAGACCATAAATGTGGATGGATTTTAAGAAGAAATTTAAATGGCCAATTAAGGAATTGTTTGCAATAAATTTGCAAAAGAAGATGAGGCGCGTGATAAGAACCTAGTTTAAAGAAGGGGAACTCAAGGCAGTTGAGTACGAGGCAGAAAGAGTGCACTATTTTTACCTAGAGAAGGGACCATTGCTTAAAGAGATTGAGGACGAAGCAGTGGATGAGATACAAGATTCTCATATTTCTAAAACTAATGATTTTTTTGTGGATGAAGGTATGGAATACGGTGGACAGTGACTTACAACTGTCACAAAATTAGAGGAAGAACGAAATGCAAATTTTGTTACAATTGATGAAAGTGAAGGAGGATAGAAATCTTAATCTGTTCTAAGCCAGGATGAAGAGCAACATTTAAATGAAATACTTGTGAAAGGAGGTACAAAGAGGAATGATGAACATGAAGTTTTGATTAGGGAAATAGAATCTATTTTATTTCCTGAAGATGAAATCCAGCCTCGCGTACAACATTCAAAACAATGTTTTTAGAGATTTTGAGGAAGAGATTTCATTTTTGGAAAGTTGATTGGAAAGAGATGAAGGTTGCATAGAGCTAGAAAATTCAGTTGGTTTGGAGAAAAATATTAGTGCTTCATACAACAGTATCATGCTTGAAAAGAAGATGCAACCAAGATAAGTTGACAACAAGATTCAGTCAAGAAACAAATTCGACAAAGAGATTGATGAGTTGTGGAAACTTATGAAGAAACATTCTAAGAGAATGTATGGAAAGGAGAAGAAAACATTCAGTCAGAGAATGTAGTCAACTAAGAGAAATTTTTTTATCAAATTAAATGGACAACAACAGAATAAAGTATTGGACAAAGGAAGAATGAGTAAAGGAATTTTTTTCCAGGGAAATGATCAGTTACAATTTAAAGTTTGGGATCCTGGAGGCGCTGTTACATTGTTACAAAAAAGTGAAAAACCTCATAGACATGAGTATATGAATAATTTTCTACCTTGCGTGTCTAATGCAGGAGCATCTAGGGGTATCTTCAAAAAGGAAATTTCCGAAAGTCCTACAAAAAATTCTAGAACTTATAAAAGATGGGAAAATATCTAGGATTTCTAAATTATGTAAAAGCTCTAGAAAAACATGGTATTTAGGATAGGATTAGTTTTGGAAATATGGAAGGTGTCATAAAAATATAGCTTTGTTGATTTTTCCCTTATACAAGTCCAATAGATCTGGATTTTTCCTTTATACAAGTCCAATAGATCTTAACTTAGTGGATCTAAACCCGAGAGGTTCATTGAATGTCATATGTATATATATTAATCATGAAATCTATAATAAGGGTATGAGTGGGAGACGTGTGGAGTATGAGTAAATGGTGACGATATTCAAGCCATTATTATATTGTAAATATTTTGGTCTTTAATGAATTATAGCCAAGTATAATTGTTCTCCGGGTTTTTAGAATCAGGATCGTACCTGTTGGTGCGTACGCAATCATAATTTTTAGTGCGCATTTATGTGTGAGGGAAAGTCGCAGCTCTAGGGCACCTGGTGGCAAGTAGGTGGCAAGGGAGCACTCTTACCTCCCAAATAAGGTGTGGGGATTCTGTTAGCCACCT